>PNEQ01114270.1:0-10578 GCA_003012365.1 Medauroidea extradentata
TGCTTAAGAAAACTACTATCCTGGCGCATTAACTGTTGGTGTAGTGTTTCATGTATGTTCTAAGTTCTGCTAATTGCTTAAGAAAACTACTATCCTGGCGCATTAACTGTTGGTGTAGTGTTTCATGTATGTTCTAAGTTCTGCTAATTGCTTAAGAAAACTACTATCCTGGCGCATTAACTGTTGGTGTAGTGTTTCACGTATGTTCTAAGTTCTGCTAATTGCTTAAGAAAACTACTATCCTGGCGCATTAACTGTTGGTGTAGTGTTTCACGTATGTTCTAAGTTCTGCTAATTGCTTAAGAAAACTACTATCCTGGCGCATTAAAGGTTGGTGTAGTGTTTCACGTATGTTCTAAGTTCTGCTAATTGCTTAAGAAAACTACTATCCTGGCGCATTAAAGGTTGGTGTAGTGTTAACACGTATGTTCTACTTTACGCGAAACTACTTAACGTATTTCAAATATGTATGGCGATGAGTAGAGATGATGATTTATCGCGGGAAAACTTGGCTATTTGCTGGGTTTCAACATACGCCAAGTTTACCATAATATTACTGGCATTTGCATGCACGTGGAGCTATTACCCCATTCGACGGAGCCAATGAGATGCCCGGTATTGTAATATTTGGTGCCTGTTATTGGTCTTTAGTGGTAGAAGGTGAGAGGTCTGACCCCCTCAGCCACCGCGGTCCCCTATTACAAGAGACGAGCAAATATTGCGTTATTATTTGCTGCCAGGCTATTATTCGCTGACTTAGTCCAGTGGCGTATCGTGTTCGTGTTCCAAGGCATGCGACGCTTGCAGTGACTATACTGGTCCGTGGGACCATTAGACGTGTAGGAGCAGGTACACACTTCTTCCAGCAGCATACAAGAAGCAAGGAACATATACTCCAATAAAACATATCAGTTTACACAACACATGTTTATTGTATATGACAGGTAGGCACATTGAGTCCACTTGCTCAAAACGTATTGTCGGAGCTTATATTGCGTGTCTTGAAACACGACCACGATACGTCACTGTGACTTACACTCGCTGAAACACACTCTGTGACGTTATTGGGTCCGGGCCTTCGTATGTTTGTGTGCCCGCGTTACAGGATAGTGAGTATTTAACAGTTAACCCATCACTGATCGAGAAAGTTCTTCAAGATTGCCACACAAACTGCCAAACAACAGTAACATGGGGTGTAGCCTGCTGTAAATAAAATTGCAGGTCTGAAGAGGTTAGGGGTGAGGTTTGCGCAGTGTCTAGAACACTTGCCTTCCACAGTGCGATCGGTCTTCGATGGCCTCGTCATCAACTCGAATTTTCACATTTGGTATTCGTGCCGGGAGGTACTATTGGGTGGTGGGTTTTCTTGGGGATCTGCCGTTTCCCCCTTCCTTTATTCAGGCGCCGGTACATGTCTCCCATCACCAATGCTAAAGATCTAGGTGTTAAGAAGGCTATTTACATGACGCATTAGCGAGGTTGTAGCGTGTCACGCCCATTATTTTCCACGCGAATAAATTCAACATTATTGTTGGAAACATAACCTTAGGGACATTCAAAATGACTAAAACGTATTTAGAGAGATGTAACTCTGTAAACGCCACCCAAATTCGCTAAACACAGAAGTAGAGACAAGTAAAATGTTGGGGTCACTGTTTGAAGTCCCACAGGCTGTTCACGATAAAGTGAGCACTGCCTCATTTCTTCATACAGTCGCTTTGAAGCCACCTTTACTAGTTTTTATGTAAACACTTCCAAGTATCTCAAAACTAGCGTAAACATTACACTACGCTCAAAACTTAACATATAAGGGCCGAATCAAATATTTTTCTAATTTTTTATAAGTTATAGTTAGTGCTCAGTTTATAGTTAACAGACTACAAATATACTGCACGTCTGTTTAGCGCGCTATGAATAGAGGTGATATGTGTTTCGTAGAGCATACTACTATGACACTTATCGCTCCGCTGCAACCACAAGTGAAAGTCGGAAATTTTTAAACCTGTTCATAGGTAATAAATATTTTAAAGCTTAAGCGAGAGTAAGTACCTCAGATATGTTTAGAAGTTTTGTTTAAAATTTTGTTTGCCGTGGTCGCTGTTTTTTCAACACAATAAATTATACAGTTTCGACATAAAGTCAGGAAAAAATTTTTGTTAGTTACGTAATTAGCTCTCTTGAAAAAATTATCCAACTTTGTGGAAACCGTTTGAAACAAGACTACAAATAATATTTTTGATATCCGCTCTCGTTTAGGTTTAAAATAAATATCGTGAAAACAATAGAAACAGGTGAACACGACCTTAAAAGTTCTAACCAAACCCTCTTCACTTCACCAAATTGATTATAAGAGACGGGAAATATCTGCAAGTTATCTCACCCTATTACGATATTGCCTGGCAAGCCGGAAAGCGAGTGTGGTTTGGCCTGCAATTAGGTCAATGTTGAGAAACCATGGAAGACAGAAACTCACCTCACCCCCCTCATAGTGGCGCAATAATGAGGACAAGCACGTCAATATAACGTCTTGTTTCCAAGTAAACGAAGTATGTCTTCTTCAAGCTTTCCAGCCGCCACCAGCTCGCCAGGATGGTCCTGGGTCGAGACCCACGACTTGCAGCCGTCTGTCGATAGCCGACACGGTCATCATCAGCCTCCAGCACATCATATCACGGTGAGGTGTAAGGTGTCCAAAAGGTCACCCATCATAGAGTAGAACATTAACGTAATTATCTAAACAGACGCTCCCATCCGATCCAAATTATATAATATTACTCTGTAGTATTTCCGTAATGTAAACTATGTAAAGTAAAGCCAATATAATTATATTAACATATTTTAATTAACCATTAATCTCACCCGTAACATAACCACTTAACTAGGTTCAGTATATAGTGCCTACCTTTGAATACAGCCGCCCAAACACTTAACTCATGTGTAAAACATGGTTAAACGTCATGTTTCACAATAACCTGTAGGTTTGACTGCAAGAATATGTGTACTCAAGCAGGCAGCAGCTGATTATTGGCTGCTCGCTGGCACAGTGACATCTCATGATAAGACTTGCATTTAGTTGCAGCTTCTTTATCGACTAGTACCCTCCAGGAAGTGTCAAGTAAGTCTAGGGCTAGTTGTGAAAATTACACGAACTTATAATTGTTTGACTTCTAGTGTGTGACCAAATAAAAACGTGATTTTTTCAGGCCGCTATTAGTTATGGTTAGAGGCCACGATTTTTGGTGAAAAGAGTTCTGCAACAATTTGTTTCAATGCCTCATGTGCACATATGCAGCTCTGCTTCGTGGTCAGCGATTGGCTGTTTGTAACTCTCAGCGTCTCGGGGTTTTACCCGCAAATCACAGACGTGTGATGTCGCAGTAACCTTGTCCCTGCTGGCACTAGTCAAATGAACCACGCCTACATTCTGCCAATACTCAAGAAGCAGAGCTGCATTTGTGCACCCAAGGTATTGAAACAAATTGTTGCAGAATTCTTTTCACCAAAAATCGTGGGCTTTAGTTATGGTTAGAGATAATGATTTATCGCGGGAAAACTTGACTGTTAGCTGTGTTTCAGCGTACGTTCAGCTTATGAAAGATGACTGGCTCTCGCTTGTACGTAGAGCGGCTTCCATATTTGGCTAAGCCTATGAGAATCTCGCTCTTGTAATATTTGATGCATATGCAGACAACTACGATGTGTCAGACGTCTATCACACAAGCATACTTGTTGTATGAAACCACAGTGTTTTCAAAGGTATGTTGGCACAAAACATTTTAGCGATACACCATCATCTCTAGGTATGGTTAATTTTTTTTGTTATAATCGGCAAGCCTGCTGGTAAAAGGACGGCCATACTGCCAACCAAGCGGCGAGGCATGGAAAGTTTTCTGGATGGACGTGGGTGGTGTTTGTACAGCCACAAGGCTATTCGTTGCCGCCTCTCCCCTCGCTTGGCTCGCCCTAGTCCTGCAAGACTCGCGGATCGAAGCAATTCCAATGAAAGCGACCGTCGTTCGTCAGGACGTTAAACGCGACGGAGCAAACGACCGGCGAGCAGGATCCTGAGGTCCAGCGGGCGCCTGTGTCTATCTACAAGCGTGAAGAAAAACGTCGTTTGAAGAGAGAGTTTATTTTCTTTCAGTGGTCCGCGGGCTTGTGTCCGCCAAGGTTCTACAATCAGCAAGTCAAAGTGGACTGCGGATATTTTTCTCTGGTAGGGAGCTTCACGCGGGCCGCGACATACTGCTCAGCCCCAACATTGTAAATATCTGCTCTAGACAGTTATAATTTTTGTGTTATGTCCGTTCGAAGCTTTGTTTGTGCTATCGGCAGTCATGGGTACGCGAAACGGTTACCCTATTTGACAGAGCAAACGAGGCTTCTGCTAGCGTAGAATTAGACATTTGTTACTAGTCTTTGGACAACTATGACATGTCGGACAGTTTTCATCCAATCAGACATGTTACATGGAACTGCAGCTTTTCGAAAGTATTGTTACAAGTTTAGCAAAAACTTAAATGTTGGCAATTGTCTGAGCTCTTTGGGATAGAGGTCCTGTAATTAGAAATAACAGAGTTGAATTACGTTATTGATTTAATGGCTCACAAAGCTTACAAAAATACACAAAACAGTAATCAACTATAACTTTCACAACACAATTAATTATGCACGCAATTACTACTGTGCCACAGAAACGTTAATTAACTTTGAAAATTAAAGTACAAGAATATTTACCATTAATCAAAGACTACAAATCACAGTAAAAGTTTAGTCATATAACCAATCAACAGTTTTTAAATAGTGTCAGTGTACAACCTTAATAGTCCGAAGTGGTGGTGAATCGCCGTGTGCAGCGCAGCACTCCGAGTGCACCGCTGTCTTCACTCTTGAGGTCTTCGGTTCGACTCCCGTCGCGCACCTCCTCTTCGCCCGTCAGTCCACCGCAGCAGTCCTCTTGTTTCGTCCAACACTGCTCCGAAGGTAGCCACCTGCCGCCTCACAGTAGAATCTGACGTCACCAAGATGTCTTCACCAGTCTCTCTCCACAAGCATAACTTCTTCCTCTAGCACGAACAAGAACGAACTCTCCCCAAATCCGTTGATTCGGGCCTCTTATACTCTGGCCAAACTCCGGGGATTTACCGCATTACAGAGGTCTAAAAATAGACATTTCATCATGCTTCGGACGTGACTTGAGTCTCGTACGCCAATCCCTTTGATGTATCTCGTCGGTATTCCCACTATGAGACAGCCCGGCTTGTTTTCATGGGCGAGCCCTCAAGGTGTTTCGACACAGGCCCCAGCCAGCCCGCCCTCAGAATTACAGCATGTAACAGTATGTTAGCCTGAATAAATGTTTGTGATAAATCTCCATTTGTCAATAACTTACGATAATGGCCAAATATAAAAGTTCTGGTATAGATAGTAATAACTTTAACTAAAGCACGGGAAAATCACAAACCAATGCCTTGTGTGTATAGACCTGCCAACACAGCTGACAGGACAGACATGGAACCGTGTGGATGTGAATGGAGATGTCTGACCACCACGGAGAAGTAAACATTAGTCTGAAAATCGTTTATATGAATGGATATCTATGGCCACTCTGGGCAATGACCTTGAAAATTGACCCTCCTATGCCTGATTGGCGCCATTGGTACAATTGTATTGTTTAACAAAGCGTAAATGGAACTGCAAGTAGCATGTTCGTGTGGGAGCCTCTAGGAGCACTAGTAGTATGGAGGTATATGGTAATGTCACAACAACACGTACTAATGACGAAGACAGTCTTAAAGGGGTCAACACAGTAGCATTGGTAGTGTAGAGATCTGTATTTTTAAAACCGTTAGGGATATTGCTGTAGCTTTTTTTTTTGTGTGCTCGACACCTTCATAAACTTTTACACCCAAAGGTCAAGAAGATATTAATACTCTGGGGAATTTCTTTTTGCGAGTGTATGGGTGTAATTGTCAGCTTTGGGGGATAATTAAGGAAGAGTGTTTAATAAATCCCCATTGTTTATATTCGATAAAGAAGGCTTCATTTTCATCAAAAACAACATAGTAAAAATAGCTCCATGTTAAGTTTAAAATTTTCTTTCTAACAGAAACATAAAATTTTGATATGCAGTAGCTGTAATTTAAATATTACATAACCTGAAATATGTAAGTAGGAACACAATTTTCCTGGTTTGGCCGAACACCATCTTCTATTATTTTATGTTTATTGTATGTGAGTGGGGGATGTATCATATTAAAATACTATATTGCTCTTCTTTAAAATTCAAAGTTGCTGTTCGTTCCTATAGACGTTTGCGGAAGGTATGTAACTCAAGTGGAGAAGTTGTAGTTACACTCGCCACTATAATTGTTTGGTTGCAGAAATTTAAGTACTGCGGAAGAACGCCTAGTTGCAGCTTGGGTGCAGAAGGATGCGAACAAGCTAACAAAGCTTTTGTATTTTATGCTGTATCAATATTTCCTTAGATATATGGGAACGAATTACTAAACTAAATGTACTTTACATACACGGTTGCAGCACTGTGGTCTTCCCACAAAAAAAAAGTGTGAGACGAGAAAAAACACGCGCAAGCGTATCTATAAAACCATTATTCAGCTGCTTGGGTGGAAGTATTATACATGTTCGAGGCCTAGACTTGCGGAAACTGTAAGGACGATAGAATACGTACTTCACTCCCAAACCTGACCTCTAGGCGCAAGTCACTGAACCTGAACTAGCGTGCGGTCTTCTTGCCGACAACTCTCCTCTATGTGAGAATTTCGAAGGTTATCCCTATCATTATATTTAAAAGTCTATTGTACACGCCTAAACTTTTTAAAATAATCTTCGGCAAGATTTTCATACTTACGAACTGCAAAATCGTCCATTTTCGCCTTTATCTACCGCTATAAAATATGCTTTAATGAGCAGTAAATGAACCTGAAATGGATACACACACGTTTAACGTACTTTAAGGGTGTTCAAGTGCGATAAAATCATAATTTTATATTTTTAAATGAAATATTGATAATTTTGTAGACGATACTTGTGAGCACATTTTGCTCTTACGAAGCAGTTTTAGCTCTCATAGTTTTCTCATTACGGGGTGTCAAAGTCAAAATTTGCTTATTATGCTGCCGTGCAAATAGAGAAAACCGACTGACCTACTTAAACAAAACAATTCACTGTGAACTTACATCCCATAAACTATGCAATAAAACAATAAAAAAACCACAACGTAATATTTTTATTTTTTTTTTAAATTACAAAGTACTGAAAAAAATTTGCTAATTCAACAATTTTTTTAAAGTACAAAAACAGTTCGCGGGATTTTTTCATATGTTTTATTACGTAGCCCAGTGGTTTTCACTATTTGCATGGCAGCAGAACATGCATATTTTTACTTTGACTCACCGTTATTAGAAAACAACGCCAGCTAAAATTGTTTCGTAAGAAGAAACTGCACTCACATGTATCGTCTACAAAACTAACATTATTTCATATAAATATGAAATTATTACTTTATCGCTCTTGAACACCCTTAAGTGTTATTGTCATTCACACGCGATGAGCAGTTTCAGATTAAACTACTATCCGCCGAAGCTCTGCATATCGCTCTGCGGCCTGAGCAGGCAGCCACCTTAATGAACGAGAGAGGAGTTACAAGACACTGGACTCGCAAGCTGGAGAGCGCAAGTTTTATTCCTTCTCCACCGTGAAATATTTCGGTTTCCTATTCTTTCCCGAGATCACTCCAGGAAAATGCTGGGATAGTTCCAGTTTCCTCTCCGTCTGAAATAATACGTCCGTATCTAGTGAAGTCATAAACGAAAACATCTTACTTTCACTGTAAAATTTATTTGTAGACCCACCGCAGGCCTTCAGCTATTTAAGAATGTTAATAAAGTATAAAGGGTTAAGTTGTTTCCCATACTTCAATGGTAGCGGTACTTAACATTAAAAAAAGAAAAACTGTTAAGAAAGCGTGGTACATAATTCAACGCTAGAAGCATTTATCTATAACTGTAGGTTTCTTGAAGCCAATTTGTGAAAATTAAACAAAAGCAATCCTAGACAATAGTTATTGCCAACGTTTTAAACAAAATTGTTTCCAGTGTTATGAACTTCTGAGGCACAATCTCTGACGCCGGAACCTCGTGCATTTAACTGCGGCGTAAGGGATCACGCGGAATGAATTAGTAATTTTAGATAAATATTTACTCATAAAGTTGGAAAATACCATTATCTAGGATTATCATTGTGTATTTTATCCATGTTGGCTTCGAAAATAGTGTAGAAATCAATTGATGTTTTCAAAGTTTTTTTATCTACCACGCACTCTTAAGTTTATACTGGTGTTACTAGACTTTTATAGTAACAATCCTCAACACTTGTTCTCTTTACAAGCTGAACTAGGCCCTATGGTAAGCGTCCCGTACTGTGTATGGCGAAGGTTAATTAGAAAGAAAATGTAATTTACTGTGGGAGAGTTTGGCACAAGGAAATTTTCTGCCGCTAGTTTCGCTGCTATTTGTAAGGGACCAGAAAAATACCAAACCGTAGTAAAATTAAATTTATATAGGCTTGGAAATGACAGAAGTCATTTAACTTAAATTTAAATTGCAAAGAAACCAATTCCACGTTTTAATTTTTCAACTTGACGTAACTTAAAATTCAGGAAAACTCTGTGATTGGTCAGTTTGCGCTTCTTATCGAGACTAGCGCTCAACCGATAGAAATTTTTCCTGAGCCAAAATTTTAACACTGATTTTTCTAACCTGTAGTATAATTAACCTTAGCATTTGTTAATAACTTCCGTTACTGTTTATTTACAGCGTAAGAACAAGGTAAAAGTAATTCGTTACACTTAACTGTCTACCAATATGAATACTAGCAAACTTAAATAACTCTAATGCATATAAAATTTATATGAACATAGTTTCATGCGTAAGGTTGAAAGGGCAATGTTTTTACCAATACGCCTCCTTCAAAATAATTTAAACCAAACTTCAGTACTCCGCGTAGTTATCTAATACATTTAACAAATGTGCGATATGACCAACTAAAGTTATTACGAACTCGTTTATCTGTCACTTTTTTTTATTAAGAACTCATATTTCATAATACACTAGGAAAAGATCACTTGCTGGAATACATTTCTCTAGTAAATCATGTACAGTACATGCACACTGATAGTTATGTTATTCAAGATACGTCGTAAATCTCCCTGTAATCCAAACAAAGTAAGGTAGTATGTAGGTACCGTATTTAACTGCATGCTTTTAACATGAGAACAGTTGTCAGGCCTTAATATTTTTAATATTTTTTTCTTCTCAATTCCAATAACGCTGTATTATTGCAAAACTGCCTAGGCAATATCTTATACCTTTTCTTTTTACAAGAAGCTGTCTTAGAGAGCGTATATTTTAAATTCTTTATTATTTTGTTGACCATTCATCTCTTTCCTCTTAATAAATCATGTTTTCCCAATGAATAGATTTTCTTTACGCGCCATATTTTCTTCTCAAAGTTTTTATCAACTCATTTCTACACATTCTCTGCTCGCTCAGAAAAAAAAAAAAAAAAAAACCTCATGCGCAACAAAGAAATATATGATTATGTGTACATTAGAAGTGTACGCCCTATGATTCTATAATTTAACTCATGAAACTAAAAAAAATTCCCTCTTCAACCACCAATGAACGCGCATATTGAAATGATTTACAAAAACAAGGAACGACGTCTATATTTTGGCAGTTCCCCCAGTTTATCAAGTCGACCTTCTTATAGATTTCGCACGGTAAAGTGAACACTTTTGGAACCCGGAGTGTATATCTCAGTTCGCAAAAATATACAGTGTATAGATATAACAATTATCAAAAGTTTACTTTTCAGACCGTTATATAATATATTTTCTGATTATTACTCTACGCAAGACAGTCTTTAAAAATGCTCACTGTATATGGAACAGTTAACCAAGATGGTGACATTTGCTCCTTTTCCCACCCTTCTGTTAAAACCACGCCCTGTTCTGAGCTTCACTTACTCCCTGCTAAGTACTGAGTCAGGTGGCGCAACGGTGAAACACTGGACCGTATTCGAGAAGACCCGAGTTCGATCCCCTGCTCCGGTCATTCTGATATAGGTTTACCATGGTTTGCCGAAATCACTCCACGCGAATGCTAGCTAACTCCTCTCCCAGCTCCTGTCATTTTACCAAGTTGTATGTCACCGTCAATCATGACCTCGCTGTCGACGAGTACCTTACCATCTCTTCTATGTCAACGATGTATCCCTCGTAAAACTAATCTTGCCCATCATTTTCACAGAAAGAAAAGACATTTACTATTTTTCGCGTTATGTACATTCTATATAAACGCTTTAAGGTTGTTCAAGTGGGGAAAAAACATAATTTTATATTTGTATGAAATAGTGTTAGTTTTGTACACATTACTTGAGAGTACATATACCTCTAACGGAAAAAAATTAGCTCATCTAGTTTTCCCGTAATGGCACTTCAAAGTCAAAATTTGCGTATTTTTACTTCATACAAAACTTGAAAACCAGTTAACATAA
>PNEQ01114271.1:0-10540 GCA_003012365.1 Medauroidea extradentata
GCCATCCCGGCCATCTGCCAGTGCAGGACACATGGCTTTGCTGCCCCCTCCCTCTACCAATGCATGAAGATGGCAGTCTGGAAGCAGCGGCCGCGGCGGACGGAACAAGAGAGACGTGGTGTGCTTGGGGACTCTGATTCGTCCAGCAAGATTCGTAACGTGCGTGTGCAACTATCCGGCCCAGTGTTTTACTTTGTTTCGCCTTTTGGAACTGGCTCATTAAAGGCCCTAGGATATGGGGGTGTGGACCGCCCCATAAGTGTCCATGTAAGGTGTAGTTTTCTCCAGGTCCTCCCTGCTTTTCCCGATCCGCAGCGGTTTCGACTCGCCAGGTGAGAGAAGGGCACGCCGGCACGAACAGACCACGACCCATCGAGCCTCGTGTTCCCGGCTACACGCTTAACCGGGTGGTGCCCAGAGCATTCCGACGCAGCTCCATTCCTGCCTCACTCTCACCGGACACGGCGTCATGGCGCCCAACGCTTTGGCATGAATATCACAGTGTAAAATTATGTACAACCTACGCAGAGAAGGACTGGAAGACTACACTTCACCACAGGATCGCCACAGTTGCATTGTTTAGCCAGCTACATCACAGCCCGAACGTCAGCGACAGCAGGAAACAATACACTGAACTAGACCTAGAAACAAATCGGACCATTGCACACAATGAGCAGCAAGGAGTGTGTTAGGTGTGGATTACCAGCTTTCCCTGATTTGCTTTTCGGAGAAGTACTGCAACAGTGCAGCACATGTGCCATGGAGAACCGGAAGGGGAACCCGAGCGTGAAAGTGGAGAAGCTTATCGACCACAGCCCGCCAAGGCAGGGCGAAGTATGTGACTCGCCAACATGTTACAGACAAGGGAAGGAGATGGCCACTTGTGTGACTTGTCCAACAAGACGCCACCGCAGATGTTCGCACGCTACGGAACTTGTCACGTTCGGTGAGGGCGTGTTCGCTTGCAAAACTTGTGTGTCATCGAGGCCCCCTCCCCCGCTTCAAGGTAATACGTCACAAGCTACAAACCTACCACCCTAACACCCCTCCCCCAGTGCCTCAACTACTGCACGTAGAGCTGTCCCGACAACCTGCCAAGAGAGTGGGGTCATAATGAAACTTCCCGAGTTCTCTGGACACATGAACGAGGACGTGGACCAGTTTCTGCAGCAGTGCGAAACACAGTGTTTACGTTACGGTGTAGTGTACGATGAGTGGGTTGATCATGTGATTAGCAACTTGCATGGTGCTGCAAAGGACTGGTGGAGAATTTGGGGATATGCAACAATGACCTGGGACGAGTTCGCGAATAGCCTACGGTATCGGTTCGGGTCCGCGAATAGCCTACGGTATCGGTTCGGGTCCACAGAGGCTATAGCAGACTGTCAAGCGAGATTTTATAGTGAACGACAAAAGGACACAGAATCGACAGAGAGGTTCATAGCCACGAAAATCCGGCTGTTCCGGCGCATCTATCCAACCACGCCGCCGGAGGACGCACTTGGCAGCATAACCCCGCGTCTGCGACTTGAACTCCAACCATTTTTGGCAGAAGTGAAGGGTAAAAGTGTGGAGGAATACGTTCGTCGAGCAATCGTCGCCGAAAGGGCCGTCAATCGGCTGATGGGACGTCCATTACAGACACTAGGACGGGCGGACGAGGAGGCCCCCATCACCAGAAATAGGCGCGATAGTGGCACACCAACGGGCCGAAGACAACTCGCGATTGAGGCGCAGTGGTCTGCCGACCCTGCGTCCGCCCCACAACTCTCGCGACAGGACATTCGACTGCCACAGTGCCACACCTGCCCAGCGAACACATTTCACTGGCACCGGGACTGCCCTGTTAAGAATGCCACATGCCCGCCGTCTGGAAACGCCTAAGGCGGGGAGGCAGGCCAGCTGCTGACCTCCCCGCTGTCAATCACCAGACACACCTGATCACAACCAACACCGACTCAGAGCCATTATTGGGACAACTATAAGTCGAGGAGGATCAGTTACTCCACATCCCGATCGAAGTCAACAACCAACCAACTGCTGCATTGGTTGATACTGCTGCCAGCCATACGTTCGTCGCATCCACACTCGTTAATCCATCACAGATCCGACCTGGATCCTGCATGCTACAGCTGGCCACCAGAGGGAAGCACAGTGCCACACAGGGCGTAACCGACCTGACGATCAGGATACGCGACCAGACGTCTCAAGTTGAAGCCCTGGTCGTGGATGGCCTACGAGAGCCCGTCGTGCTGGGGCAACCATGGCTACAGCAACAAGAAGCAGTGATAGAGGTTGCGGCGAAGAGGGTCCACGTGGGAGCCGGGTAACGACGAACAGTGTATGCTGTCGACCGGCGGCCGAATACCAACCAACACACAATTCACCTGGGCGACCTGGACAACGAGGTCCCAGCCGAATACAGGACAGCGATACAAGCTCTCTTGGATGAACGGAAAGATGTCTTCGCTTTCTCCGACCTACTTCAGACAACCATAACAGCTGAGCATCCACAAACCGAGACACCACTCCAGGAGGAGAGTGACAAACACTCGCAAAGCAGATGTGACAAGACTCCGGAACTGGCGTTACTTCTCCCGTCGACGCCTTATGTCATAACACTGCCGCAGGAAGCCGAACCAATAGTGACCATGCCTGAAGAGGATGAGCCGAGACTCCAACCCATCATCCGGGAAGTGTGGGAACTGGATGCGCCACTAGAGAGTAGGACTTTTACCATACACATCGAGGAACCATAAGAGTCGCCTCAATGCCAACCACGATACCAACGCAGCAGGCAACCCCAGTTACACTCATCCGAGCCTAGCACAAATGGCCAGCAGGAAGAAGGGGTCAACCCCGAAGCGAGGAACGAACGGAAATGTAGATGCCGAGACCCTGCCTGGTTTCGTCCTCGTGTTCGCCGCTTTCCGGAGAGGGACGTGGCTGGTGGCCCTCAATCATCGGCGCCTACTGTACAGACGCCAGTGGCAGAACGTCAGGACATAAAGACCACAACATCCCAGGAGATGCTGGTGTTACCAACAGCCGGCACCCCCAAATGTCTACTTCCTCGACCCATGCCAACAGACACCGAAGGGAGCCCTACAATCTACGACCTCGCCCACGACAGAAGCAGCAGACCTGCTATGCACCACCCGACGTCTCAGGAGATGACGCCGGAGACTTCGACCCACGGCAGACCCTAGTGTTTAGTCGTCGGGGGCGACACCAGCAAAAGAATACATAGCAAATGCACACACCCGCCGTGACCAGTCGTCTTCAGGAGTGGGGCGTATGTCGTCGTACCAGGCCACAGGCCAGGTGGAGTTGCACCTGGTCGCGGCAGGTGTTCGCAGAGTGTGTCAGTGGCAGGTGTACGCTGGTTGGTAATGGCAGATGTGCGATACTTGAGTGTGTGTGGCAGATCAATGACAGTGGCAGGGCATGTGTGAACTTGACACCAACGTGTGACACCTGCCATCCCGGCCATCTGCCAGTGCAGGACACATGGCTTTGCTGCCCCCTCCCACTACCAGTGCATGATGAAGGCAGTCTGGAAGCAGCAGACGCGGCGGACGGAACAAGAGAGACATGGTGTGCTTCGGGACTCTGATTCGTCCAGCAAGATTCGTAACGTGCGTGTGCAACTATCCGGCCCAGTATTTTACTTTGTTTCGCCTTTTGGAACTGGCTCATTTAAGGCCCTAGGGTATGGGGGTGTGGACCGCCCTATAAGTGTCCATGTAAGGTGTAGTTTTCTCCAGGTCCTCCCTGCTTTTCCCGATCCGCAGCTGTTTCGACTCGCCAAGTGAGAGAAGGGCACGCCGGCACGAACAGACCACGACCCATCGAGCCTCGTGTACCGGCTACACGCTTAACCGGGTGGCGCCCAGGGCATTCTGACGCAGCTCCATTCCTACCTCACTCTCACCGGACACGGCGTCACTACTACGTACTCTTGGGGAAAAAGACCAGAACTGTTTAAAACCCACATTATCAACTAAAACTTACTTAAATTTACGAAATTTTGCAAACGGTATGCAAGAAACACCACGAGAGAGTAATTTTTTACCACTGTGGAAACTTGAAAACATCACAACACAATGTCAGGGAAACCATTGGTCTGGCAACACTGGCGGGAACTTAGAGTAAATATAGGGTAGAGGGAGTATCCTCTATACAGCTGCGTACGAATTGTGTGATCAACATGTGTCACGTGACTTTAGTGAAATAAGCGCGGGAGATTTGAAATAACATTGAAAGTCAAGATAATATTGCTTAGTAATCACAACTATGTTGGGTTATTTTGGTACCTTATGAATATATGAACTAAGGAGAGCGTACTACCATATTATCGCATAGTATAATTGCGTAGAAATTTCAGAACGACTAATGTAAACAATGTTTGCCACGTTACTGTTTTCCTTAACTCAGCTGTTTTTAGTAAAAAGTAAATATTAGCTAAATACTTACTATAAGGTTTTGAACCGAGATCTTCGTGACACCACATGACTAAATATATATTCTGGAAGGTGCGTCATGAGTTTCAAACAACACGACTGCATTTTTACGCCGATAAAACATAAATAAACGACACCAAACTCTCAGACCATGTTGGATACACTTTTGTGACGTCATGTTCCCTCTACTATATATTACCTCTATGGGCGAGAACCACTGAAAATTCTGGTGCAAAACGCTAAAAAATCGTATTTGAGATGAAAAACTGGTACCACACGTAAAATCCACTGTTCCACACAACTACACTATCGGTACGAAAAATATATTATGGAACTATAAAATTGGCATATGTACCGAGAAAATGGTACATTGTGTTCGCAGAAATGTTCGTTTACCAAATTTCGAAATTCCAGGTTTATTTAGAGAATTCCCTGACTTTTCCCTTACTTCTCCAGAAGTCTTAAATTCCCTGACTTTTTCCAGTTTTCACGGTCGCTCGCCACCCTGCTAGAGTGCATGAAAGATTTCATATAGGCTACGTAATGTTTGAAAGAAAGACTACCAGTATTACAAATATCTACCAGCGGTAAAATCATGGAGGTATTAGTCTATGGAGTGGAAGCTTTTGAGCAAATTTGAAGCCAGCAACAGACGACGTTTAAAGACAAGAATAGAGCTAGTAGTGGCAAAAACATGTAAACATAGCATTGAGCTGAATGAAAATGTTTTAGTTTTTTGTTAACTACACATTATGGTGAAAGTTTGTGCAGCTCTTGGCCTTACAAACAGATTGGATCGTTGCGGAGGATTATCTTTGTACAGGTAAGAAACTTTTATTTAAATTCATCAAGTTTATAAAGTACATAGGCCTACACACAGCGAGACTTAATTCATTTTTTTATACTTCTGAAGCAATTGTAAACTGTTGTGTACTATTCAAACTGAGAATTTGGGCAAATTTTTGTAAAAAAAAAATTACATAATTACATTGCTTTTTGCTATTGTTTTGCCCCCCAAAATATGGCGACTCATGAAAAATAACGTCCTGCGCAAGCGCAGTTCGAAAATGATCGGCTTCACACGATTACCACTGAAATGTACGGCAGATGCCACTCCATAGACTAAACCTCCATGGGTAAAATCATCAACACGGCCATTTTAATTCAGTTGTGTACACCGGTAGACTACACGTCACGCGCTATAGACTATACTGTTTCGATTATATCGCATGCATATTGCATAGCGATATTTATGTGTAGGTATTCAGATTGCATACATCGACGCAGTCCTACGTGGACAAAAGAGCATAATTATTTACAAAAAATCTTCCAGAACATTTTTTTTTTCGGGACCTTCAATTATATTTCGGTACTTTTTCTATACTTTCATGACCTAAGTGAAAGTTACGTTACTGTTTCGTTACTGTCGTGACATGTAGACACCCTGTTTAAGAATGTTATTTCTTGCGTATGCCAAATTGTTTTCATTCTACGGTCACATACCATACATGGACAAAAATACATTCATGTTCAACGTAAACAAAACAAATCTATAAGGAGTTGGGAAAGCATACAAGATGGAAAAGTAGACAAGAAAAGAACACCAATTAACAGACAGCTTTAATTAGTTTTTTCTCTTTCATTTCAACGGAGACAATTACTTAGCAGAACAGCAAAATCAAACAATAGAATCACTTATTTTAGTATTCTTGTTTATCGTTCCCAAAGTTTAATTTCAGCTGTTGAAGGTAACTTTAAGGCATTTTTTTATGCTTACAATATGTTGTATAACTGCATTCATAAAATATATGTATATAAGAGCACTCTTGACCTCAAGAGGCAAAGACTAATAAATGGTCAACGAAGGTTTGTTTGGGAAATTAACATCTCTGGTTATTCTGAAACTTTTAATATGTAAAATTGAGATGGAAGGTAAGGAACTTGAAATTTTAATTTTTAATCTTATAAATTTTTACTTCAGATGGAGGTGTTCAAAGTTGACAGTGTGGAATCCATTTCTGTAAAGTAATATTATTTGAATTGCAATTTGTAATAATTTCTCTATAAATTTCTCGCTCTTTTCTCCTCACACACACACACGCATGCACGCACGCGTGCACGTGCACACACACACACACGCACACACACACACACACACACACACACACACACACACTACATACTCACATGCCTGTGAGTGCGAGAGCGATATGTTGCAACAATCGATTCGATAGTGATGTATCTCCGTATCAGTCGGGAGATTAGTTCTATTATAAAATGGCGGCCGTGACCAATGATAGAAACTGTGTTTTTCGCGACGCGCGAAATCACGAAAATTTCCATCTCTGATTGAAATGTGAAATTCCCAAATTCTAAATGAAATCATGAAATAAACGCATACATTTTACGTGTGCCGTATTATAAACGTCTTCGAATCAACAAATAGACTATGTGTAAATCGAAAAAAATTGATTTTCTCTCACTAAAACTAGTTTCGAGAGTATCGAAATAGAAGATAAAATAGCACCAGTGTTTGTTTTGGTTAAGTAACGTTAAGTGAGTGCTTGTTTATCGTGATATTAAGTGTTTCCCATTTATTCATGTTTGTACTTACTACGCAGTAATTTCATAACACTTCTTCAGCAAAAGATAAAATAATGTTATGATATTCCACGAAGTGGTGACATTATTTGACC
Organism: Medauroidea extradentata; assembly: GCA_003012365.1. Classification (NCBI taxonomy): domain Eukaryota; kingdom Metazoa; phylum Arthropoda; class Insecta; order Phasmatodea; family Phasmatidae; genus Medauroidea; species Medauroidea extradentata. The sequence goes on from PNEQ01114271.1 coordinate 7,160, forward strand.
GAATTCGTGTCACTGGAAACATTAATTTTATACACGCATCATAAAAAAAACACAAGATGAATGGCATAATTCAGCATATTATATTGTATCGGCGGCTAAAACAGTCAAACAAAAAAGATAAATAAATTGTTGCGTCTACAAAGTACAAATAAGGAATAAAGTGGCGTAACATATGAATGGACAGATGCATGGATTTAAGGTTATTCGAAATAACAAGTAATTTTTAACGCGTGGTTATTATAACGGAATTCACAGTTTTAATGTGTTAGGCGTAAAGAAAAATTCTAATGGGTCAATGTAGCCTTGTTACAGATGAATTTTACTGCCCTTTTTTGTCTCATTGCTGATGAAAAATATTATATTTGAACTCTACTCAACTTCAAAAACCTATGCTCACAGTTGCCTTAAGATAAAATAGGATTTAATCACATATAAATATTTAATACACAACCAAATCTTCACTCATGAAAAAACCCACTTTGGGTTTTTTCGGGTGGGCCCAATTTGGCGAACCCTGTTACCAAGAAAGCATAAATTGACTGAACTGCCACCCAGGAGTGCAGGCACTACAGAGCATTCTCAGAGAACAGTACTGGATTATCTCTGACAAAAGAGCAATCCAGCATTACGTGGGGCACTGCTATAGATGCCGAAGAGTGAAACCATTATCAGTCAGTCCAGTGATAGGAGATCTCCCAGCAGCATGGATCAAGGAAATGAAGCCTTTCTCCACGACCAGAGTTGACTACGCTGGTCCATTTTCAATAACTCTTACAAGATTGCGGGGAGCACGAGTTTACAAGGCCTATGTGTGCCTATTCGTGTGTTTAAGCACCAAGGCCACACACTTGGATTTGGTAGCTGGTCTTTCAACAAAGGCATTTCTGGCAGTATTCAAGTGTTTCATAGGGAGAAAAGGAAGGTGCAGCCACACATACAGTGAATGTGGCACAAACTTCATTGGTGCCAGTCAAGAGTTGCGGACATTGTTGCAGTCTTCTAGTCATCAGAGCAAAGTTGCAGATGCTGCGTCTGTCTATGGAGTGACATGGCATTTCAACCCTCCAGCCGCACGTCACTTTGGGGGTTGTGGGAGGCAGGTGTGAAGGCAATGAAAACCAACCTTTCCCGTGTTGCAGGGAATAAAATTCTTGCACATGAAGAGTTCTTAACACTCTTGGTTCAAGTTGAAGCTATTCTGAACTCTCGTCCTCTCTGTCCTATGAGTTCTGATCCTAACGATCTAAACCCACTAACCCCAGGCCATTTTTTGATCCTATAACCTATAACTGCAATATCAGAACCTGACTTAACTTCAGTTCCAACTGGTCGTATGGGCCGGTGGCAACTCATTGAGCACATGCACCAATTATTTTGGAAGAGATGACGTAGAGACTATCTACATACCCTGCTGCAGCGGAAGAAGTGGAGTAAGTTTACTAGCAGTATTGCTCCAGGGATGCCTGTTCTGTTGAAGGACGACCAGACTCCACCTCTTCAGTGGTGACTGGGTCGTGTCATTGAGATCCACCCTGACATGGATGGTGTAGTCAGGGTCGCAACAGTGCAAAATTCTACCGGGTCACTCAAGAGACCTTGCGTCAAATTGTGCCCTTTGTAATTAAAAGTACCTTTTGAGGTGGGACGAATGTTTCTGACCTGCCCAAAAAACAAAACAAAAAAAACAAAACTAAAGACGTTTGAACTTGGTGCCATTGCCATTTTGTTTTAGCATTTTTGTTTCATGTGTTGGTAGAGCCGAGTATTATGAGAAATAAAGATGGCAGAAACAGTCACGATAGCTGTTGTCTTGTGAATTTGCCTTTTCTTTATCTACCAGAGGAACAGAGGCATAAATACTATTATGTAAGTATTTGTGTTCCCACATATTTAAAAAAAATTGTACTGTATCTCCAAAATCAACATGAAAAGCAATTAAAAATAATTTTTAAATTTTTAAACAAATGTTTTACCCAAAACACCAATCTCAAATATTATACAAACACCACTTCCCTTCCTAAAACTTTTTAATAACTAATTTTGTAAAAAAAACAATAACACTTTTATTTTTAATTATTAATTAGGCACTATGGAAATACGTAGGTAATTTATTTCAACATTACACTGTTTAATGCAATACAGTACACTTAGCTTCCATGCTATCAGATCTGCTAAATACTAAAACAACTGTAAAACAAGACAGTGCTATTATTCTAATCCATCTAAACACTGAACAGTTGCTCAAAAAATTTTGTGTAACATCTAGTATGGAATGAAATCTTGCTGATAAACCCACTGGTAAAGGATTCAACATGTGTGATATGCTTGCTATTTCTTGTGAGCAAAGTAATATCCACTGGATGGGTCATAAGGCAGCGTGTGATATCCTGTAACTAACTGCTAACCTGTGTAACTTCTGTCAACCACCATTCACCTTCATACAAACAGGGAAAATACATTCCAATCTTTAAACTTTGGAGATTGTGCAGTTAACCATTTGTTACATCCTCACTGTTTCCAAATGAAAAATTTATAGTGACAAAATTTCTTGCTGTTCTTAAAATGGAGAGCATGATTTCATCATAAGCCCACACATTAGACTTCTGTATTTCTGTTACTGGTCCAATTGTTTTCCACTCCCGAAGTTTTCTACCTAAAAAATTTTGCACATAATCTTTGCACAAAGAATCAACATGATTGCAGTATTGTAGTGTGAAAATGTTTGGACAAAGCCTTTTGCACTGTGAATGGCCTGTATTGAAGGCTTAGATACTAGATTATGTTTGGTGGAATGATGTTTCACTAAACCTCCGACCCCATTGTAAAAGGGTACTTGACCCGGCCCGCCCTTTTGGTCTCCAAAATTCGATTTCTTTTATGCTGTAGAATATTTAGGCCTAACCTTAACGTTAATGTAAACATAATTTCATTAACTCGACTGCAGATTTATGCGCGATTCTCGGCGTTAGCAGATGTCTAATGAAGTCGCAAGGTGCTTCGTTTAACTTGGACTGCAGAGTACCCTGGAAGTGTGGGGGGCCCGGCTTGCCTGGTGCGTGTGTAGTGCATTGAGATCCCCACAAAGTAATCTATAAGGACAGGTGTTAGTTATAAGTGACAACGCAAGGAGAAACAGAGACACATTCATATTTAATTGTAAGCTAAAGCTTGTTGTTTGTTACGGAGCGGTGGGCCAAACCTATATAGTAATAATGAATATTAATATTAAAGAGTGTATGACCAGTGAGAGCATTCATAGCTAGTATTAAGTGTGGCCTCTGGTGAGGAATCTTTGTATTATAGTGTCATGTGACTTGTAGCAGCCTCTAAAGAAAAGAATGTGTTAACTTTAAAATGAGCACTACATATATATCTAAGTAG
>PNEQ01114275.1:0-17840 GCA_003012365.1 Medauroidea extradentata
GGGGGGGGGGGGGGGAAATGCTGATTAAACATTTTTCTTCTCAGAATTCCAAAAATGCAAAAAAATGAATTAAATTCAATATGATGACTGAAACCAAGCCTTAACTCCAATTCTGACACTGACTGTAAAAGTTAACAAAAAATTAACAAGTATTTTTTAATTTACCTAAGCAAGGCAATTTTAATTTATTGTTCACCTCGTAAGAATGTAAGACATTAAAATTTTACTAATGGTTTTCAAATATTTCCTTTTTTGGCAATTATTTGTTTTCTTCCAAAACTATTTACGTGCATTAATTTTACTTTCTTCATTTTACGCTAACAAAAATAACTTTTGTGCACATCTAGGCTCTGGGGTGTTGTGAATCCAATTTCAAAATCCTTGCATACGTGTATTTGTTAATTCAGTTTCAAGCACAAGTGGTCTTTTACCAAACTTGCTCGTAAGAAACTTGAAAATCTTACTTTGGTGAAATAATTTCCTAGTTGAGTGACTGGGAAAGAATCCTGTCTGCAGAGTATGAGAGCATTTAGTGTACTGCTTTGCTTCAAGAACTGTGGACTTAGCAGATGTTGCTGACTTACTAAATAAAGTGCTAAAGACATAATTTTAAACTAAACATTTTTGAAAGTCAGTAAGGAAAAACTACAAAATGGCAATCTAATATTATTTTCCAAATTTATGAGCAAATATTTATGTAGAAAGATTCACTAAAAGTGTCACCTGTTCTTCTATGAAATGTGTGAGATTATGGCAGCAATAATTGTTCTTAAGAAATACATCACTCAAAAAAAAAATTTTTGCTCAGAAATTTGGAGAAGAAAAAAATGTGTAAGGGTACTGTTTTTTTTTTTTTTTTGCAAATTGGTTTCTGAGAAACCACCTATTTTAAACTGACACTTTCAGCACTAAATTATGTATCACATACTCTTGTGGCATAAGTTTGGTTGCAGTTTCCTCATTTTTGATTTAAGTAATTATGTATGAAAATAATTGCCATATTTTTAAGGTAAATATGGCAAATCTAATCTGTTGGTGATTCTTTTTAGCAAAATATTTTTAAAATTAAAATCGCAAACATTTTTTGTTTTGTTGGTTGGCATAGGCCTAACTAGACATTTTTGTAATTGATGTAAAACAAATTTAAACATTAGAGCAACCTACCTAGTTCCTTCAGCCTAAGCACTTCGAACATAGGTTATTATAGGTGGTTTGGGATATAAGTGAGCACTTCTTGAACCCTTGTAACTTTTTCCTTTTAGATAATGTATTGGTTCCTGCCACTTTTGATATAAAAATGCTATCTAAGTAACCATCAAAGTGTGTACATTGTACTGGATGAAATAGTTAATGGCTGATTTCTAAATAATATTTTTAAATTATTATTCTTGACAAAACAGTTTTCAAGTTTGCTCACCTAATCGCGAACCATCTATGTAATAACCTTTGTGTTTTTCAACCTACAAATAGGTTTATTATATTAGTTATTTTGGTCACATTCCACCAAGGTGGGATCAATTTCCAACCAGATTGGCCCAAATTTTTGCACGACGTGGGAATTATGCTGGTGAAAGCATTGGTCGTCAGGTTTTCTGGGGGATTTCACCTTTTTTCTGTATATTCCGGCACTGCTTCAAGCTAACCTCATAATCATCTCTCACCAGTGCTGCAAACCTTGCTCTTGTGGATACTGCCTTCCTTGGAGTCAAATAGCGAGCATGGATTGGGATATACTTACAAGTTAAAAAATTTCCAAGTTGCTCAGTGCCTATCTAACTTACGTGTAGGCCATCAAACGTTTTTGTTCATCTTTGTGAGGCCCACTTGTAGAGAACGTTTAAAAAATACAAACAATTTAGTATTTTTGCTATCATAACCTTTGAAACATCTCGGAAATTTTTTCCCCATTTTTTAGCTGGATTCACAACCACCTCTTAGCGTAAGGGCGGACGTATGTGTGAAAGTAGGAACACAGTGGGCATGCAAGCATTCACATCCTCGTGTACGTACGTAGTAGAGTCGATAAACTTTCTACTTCGTACGTACATACACTAAGTGGTGGTTGTGAATGCATGTATAACGTAAGATTCAATTAAATATTAATTTATATTGAGAAATAATTTTATCTTGTGCTCATTAATTAATTCACTGCAATAGGTAAAAATAAATTTAATCATCTATTACCGACTTTTTATGATATGAACATATTCCGCTCTTGTCTATATTAAATATTGTTGTGAATCCAATGTCTAATACTTAACGTACATGCGTGTGTTGGTAGGTATGTTAAGTGTGGTTGTGAATCTGGCTTTAGTCTTGTAACAATATGCTTCTTCATTTCAGTGCGGAAAGTATTTTTTTCTGAAAGTGATATAATCAAAAATGACTGAACACCGCCAAGTATAATTTAACACGTAAATCCCTATCCTTAACACAATGGCTCTCCAGTAGGCAGCATGTTGAGCAAAATCTCATCTTACTTCACTTATAACTTTGCATAATCTGTTGGTGGTATATAAAGTGAGCAGTCGTGGAGAGCTTGACTTGTCTAGAAAAATAATTGAAAATATGTTATGTGGTCTCACTACTACTTGACTACTAGTCTTCCTGTAAGGGGAAGAAGCATTGCGCTAGAAGTAAGTGTACATCTCACAGGGAGGGGAATTGTACTGTGCTTGACATGAGTTCATGGCACATTATCAGTGGAGACGTATGTGTGAAAACAGAAAACCACAGGTAATGCAACGACTTTTGGATAAGAATGGGAAGCATGCGAATGAGCCTTGAATACTGGTCAGCTAAGTAACATATTTCCTTATCGCGCTGACTTTCCTTCCCACAACCACAGTCTTTTAATTTTAGACAGATATATTAGTTACATTTCGTATTCAGTATACAACTAAATTCAAGCTGTATCAATAAAAAAATGACGAAGTTATATTTGTACAGTTTAATTTTACATCTATACAAAGCTGTATCAGTCAATGACAAACTATATGAAGGTATATTGTACATCTTTGACTTTATACTCCAGCTGTATGTGTCGTATTATGGCTAATGCTGTGGTGCGCCACACCAGTTGTACGGTTGGTCAAGATCACAGCAGTAGTTCGCTTTTCTCCTCCGGGATTATTTGTGATAGACTTAGAGTAGTAGGCTACAGTACAAACTGTCAGGGGTGCAGAAAAGACCCAATATTACCCCAGAACACAATAATCTGATTCAAAATTTCCCCCAAAACTGTAACACATTTTCATACACGTTAAGGGAAAGTCAAACTAGGTTGAAAGTTAAGAACAGCCTTAAAAAGTTATATTTTAAAACAATGTATTATAAATTATACCAGATAGATAGAAACATACGATTTGAAGTCAATTGTCTCCGAGAAACGGCAGCCTTCCTCTCACTTTGTGAAGGTTGTCTATCACCTTTGATGTCTTGTACATGTTGAGACGAGATGCTGAAGAAAATCGTGTAAAATGGTACATTCTACCATGGAAGTGCCTATCCAAGGATTCTTTTAAAAAAAGTTGTGAAATCTTGTGAACAGGTGATCCGTTCCAAGAAATAAAGACTTTGTGGAAAAGAGTGTCAAACTGAATATTTCGATTACTGAGGTGGTTTCCAATAACTGAGCCAACCGATTCACAAATAGCTTAACTACAGATTTTCATACAGTTCTCAAGTAGATAAATTATTTCAGGAAAGTGAGCATGTACGTCAGTGTTAGTAAATGCTTCTTTTATTACTGTGTTGTCCTGGATGATTAATTTTGGTTTCTGATTTTCTTCTGAAGAATCAAGTACATTTTTAAAAAATGGTGTGCTAAAGAGTTTGGTTCTCATAGCATTCCGTTGGGAAAAAAGTTGCATCACCGGTTTTCATATAATCATGCAACAAGCATTTCTAGAGGGTCCTCAATTGTATGCTCGGCTTATGTATCTGAAGGGTTCGTTAACAGGGTGTCTACTAGATCACGAAAGTCCCGAAAAAGCCACAATTTGTGAAAAAGATCATGAATTTGAAGTATATTTTGTTAAAAGTCGCAAAAATTATTTTTGGGTGTTAGATTCTTATCAAATCATTTGTCAAACACACTACTAGTATTTGTTGTGCACTGTGCAATTAAAGTAAATAATTAGTTTGTGTATTTATCATAGTCATCTTCATAACAACTTAAATGAGGCATGTATTAATTACACATTTTAAAATTGAATGTGCTTCGCGCTATCAGCAGTTGGAGGAAACAATGAAAACTTCAACTTCAACAGAAGTTTTGTGTGAGCACTGTTGCTTTTGTCAGCAGGTCAGCCATCCTTTCTTTCTTTCCCACACCCCTCAAAGCAGATGTGCTTGGCCTTTATCGTCCTATGTAGGACTCAAAAGTCTAGTACATTTATAAACTAATTGGGATGTGGATTGTTTCCCTGGAACTTTGAGTTATTAATTATCCTTTGACATGTGTAGGACAGCATTCACCATTCTCTACACTCAATGTGATTTCATTCTTGACACCTACTTATGCTTACATCATCCACATCAAAGAAATCATTGTTACACTCCAAATTTTTAATTGTGTTTCACATGTACCTCGTTCTGAATCCTAAAGAACATGCCCTGGAAAATATTACTGTGTTCAATGCTCACATTATTCTCCGCAGTACACCCACCTTTGATGTTTGCCTTATAGCCTATACACACTCAACCCATTTACAACCAATCTTATCTTTACCATTAACACGCAACCAAACCTTACCACTGAACGCTATTAGAAAATCAAAAGTGGTGGTCTTGGCGGTCTCTTCTTTCCATAGTTCCATTGGCACTGACGTCCATAGCATGAAATGGAAACAAGTTTCTAACAAATGCCATCATGTTCGCTGCTTCTGCCCAAACAGTCTTTGGCAAGCCTGTCTAAAATCAGCTTGCATCAAAAGAAAATTGCTATTCTGTTTGTTCTGCAAGTTTTTCAGTGTACTATGCCATGCACCTTCAGAAACGCCCTGAACTCCTGCTACAGTTTTCACTGCCATTATCTGTTTGAATGGCTTTTATTTTGGTTCCCTGTAGTACTTTTGACTTCTCATTGTTAGGCCTTGAAGGTTGAGAGTACATCACTTTTGGCATTAAAAAACTGTAATGGTCAAGCTTTGAATGGACATTGATATAGGTTCATAAATATATTTATTTCCTCATCGATAATGGTAACTTTCCCAGTAGTACTGAATGAATACATTCCAAATGTGGTTTGGTTTTTATTTCGCTAGCTGTAGGAAAACATGTCTTGTTCATTTTTCATTTAATAACACACTTCACACATCTTGTGCATTTTTTATTTTATTTTTTAACATCCCAAACTAGTATTTTAATAATAGAGGCCTCATTCTGATGGTGTGTCTGTCTGCCAAAGTGAAACACTCATTGAGTGTGGTGCCATTCCTAACCTCTACTGTCTAGAGTATAGTTTTGCTATGTTTACCACACACTTTTGTCTGTTCCGCACGCAACATGTACAAGTGGTTTGATATTGATATGGGGAACTTTGAACAAGCTATTGCCTTCATCATAGCAAAAGACTTCCTTACCATTTTTTTCAACATGAACACTTTTTGCTGCTATTTTGATTACATGCAGTGAATTAAAGTTAGTTGGGCATATATATCCCATCTGACACAGTAAATTTCCAACTACCACATTTGTCAGCAACCTTTTGCCACAATTTTCCCCATGATTTTTTCACAAACAAGACTTTGTTTGCATCGTGGTCAGTAGCAGCGGAGTCCACAACCCAGCGTACAACTTCATTCTTGCTTGAGATTAAAGCCACTCTCACTCGCAAGCATTTTGGCTACTGTTTGTGTTTAATCAACTTTGTGTTGATTTAGTTGATACTTCTTCGTAACAATCATTTGCCCAAGGCCCATTCTTGCAGCTTTGAAACTTTAGACAGTATTACAGAATTTTGCGTTGTGATCCCATTCCCTGCATCTGTAGCATTTCTATCCGAAGGTCCCCTGACCTCAACACCGCTGTTGATTTCTACAAGGTTTCAATTTTCTCGAATTGTCTTCTCCCGTTTTACAGCCTCATGACAGTTGATAGCTGCCTCAATGACCACTCGCCTTGGCTGCAAGTACTTTGCCCTTGTTACAATATTTATTTCCCTCTCCCAGAAGTCTGACATTCATTATCCTGATAAGAAAGATTCATCTCCTTTCCCAGCTTTTTGACTAGTGAACCACATTTGTCCCACAGTAGATCAAGCAGTATCTGGTCAGCAATTTGCTTGCCAGTAAAGTTCGAACCAGCTGATTTCACTTTCTGGTATTGGTTCTGTACTTGAGTGACATGCGTGTTGATTTTTTCTCCATCGCCTTTAAATATAAGGAGGTTTAGAGGCATTGCAAACCCTGAAGAAAGCTGATGTTTGTGTGAATGTCTGCGAGAATCTCCAAGCTGCAATTCTATGTACGCACTCGACAATATCTTTCAAATATGTGTTCGACACATTTTAGAACAAGGAGAGTGACTTTATATATTAATTATTTCCTGGTCTGTATTAAGTGGTTCCAGGAAGCTGGGATCAATCACATTCCAGCAGTTTGACTGAAAGCACCACTAGTACAAGGGGGATGTTTTCACATTGTAATATATAGTCATAAGACCAGTGTCCCAAGCAGCTTCGATGCTAACTTGCTGCTCCTAGTTCCATGTATGCTATGTTAAAGCAACACTCCAATTGTGCCAGTCAGTCATATGAGGGTCCATTTTCAACTCCCAAGTGTTCAGACCTGTTCCTCTATGGCTGTGCTCATTATTTTGTTCCAAGAAAATGAGATTACATTTTGAAAGGTGTATCTATATTTTACTGTAGGTATTAATTGTGGTAGAACAGGCTAATTTTTTGTCCAGTTCTTTGTTCTGCTCTTTTGTAGCAGAGTCAGAATGTCTGTAAATTTTTGTAAGGCTAAATATTTTTTCCAGTTGCATTAAAAAATAGTGTAAAATTCCACATCACATTTGTCTACCAGTAATGAAAAACCTGATAGTAATTTATATCACCATTAACTAAACAATAGTTAATGCATCTTAAGTTTCTAAATATCCTGTGTTTCTATTATTCATAACTAGCTCTTTACATACCCTGCTGTAAAACTGTAACTGCTTTTTTTAAGCATAGTCTTCTGCTGGATCTACAAAGTGCTCAGTCTTGTCATGTGGCAGACTCACTATATTTGACTATCATTCTTTCTTTTTTAGAATGTATCACATATTTGAACACTGCTATTTGTTTGGCCACAAGGAGTGCACCGATATCTGTAAATATTTGTCTCTTTTCAAAGGAGAGAATTTTTTTTAGAAGGGGGCATGTGGGTGCTGGACAGATGTCCTTGTTTCTCATTATGTGTATGTTATTATATTTTCATAATTTAAAACTGTTCATTTAATAACTGCCAGAATGTGTTATGAAATTACTATGTTTTTAGGGAATTGAGATGAAAAATAATGTTCATCTAGAGTTCATAGTTTTAAGATACAATGTATTTTGACATCTAAATCAATTTATGCATAAGGCAGTCTACATTCTGTTTAGCAAACTATTTTGTGTTTGAAGTTCATAGATAATAGTGCACTTATTTGAAAGTTCATATGCTTTAATTTGTTTTTAATGCTACATATTTTACTTGATATATATTTGGTATATTGGCTAGTTTAGCATAGTGTAGATATGAAGAAATTTTTCAAAAATAGAGGGGACTACTAAGAAGCGAGAACTTCAATGTGATGGATGCCTCAATTAGAGAAGCAAACTGAGCCAGACCCAAGATCAGTGGCGCAGTAGGGGCTGTCTTAGTGAAGTCATTATAATTATGACAGAACTTATCTGTTATGGTGTTTGTCAATAGAGAATCAATGGCTTGCCAACTATGTGGAGATAAGTCATTAGATGTGGATTGTTTTTGTGGTACATAGCTGTCAGAAGTATTGGGCGTACTACTTTGAAGATCTAAGGGAACTTGTATCTATTAAAGAAACAAACAGTCATTATAAGTGCTGTTACAGATTACTATGAAACATAGCTCGTCACTAGAGAGGTGTAATGTGCTGTCGTTGATGCCTATCACATGTGTCTTGGCTGTGCTTAAAGCTAGGCATGAAGCACTGGCCAGAAATGGACTGGGTGAGACAGGAATTCAGGCCATAGCGTAGTTGCACTATTGGAAATTGTGACGTGCATAGTGATAGCTCTGTTGGGAACATAAGCGATAGGCATTCTTGCCAGGGCCATTGATAACGCCATAATACTTTTGAGTATCTTTAATCATTGGACTGGAAAAGCAAAGCAACTTGCAGCCTTTCTTGGAAAACCCGTCTAGAGATACAAAATGAATGCTCATGTGTTGTCCATTGATGGCAAGGAAAATTTGTGCTGGTTATGAAAAGAAATAGGATCCAAGGATTCAGAAGTAGAGTTGATGTAAAAGAAATAGAATGAAAACCTTCTGTGTCAGGGAAGTTGAAAAGTCTGAAGGCTAATGTGAATACACAGCAGTTGGCTTACACCTCACAAGTTAAAGCCAGCTATAATCCAGATTATGGAAACCACCAGATAGACTTTAAAGAATAATGTGGTGTCTCGGTATTTCTGACGCTGTCAGATGAGTTTGTTGTGTCAGGCCTGGACAAACAAAAGAAGCTTATGTGATGTGGAAGCACTCTTACATTAATTAGTTCTCTCACTTCATTTTTATCTTGAGGTGTGAATTCTTTGACTTTTGTTTCAAATGTCGAGCTCCTAGGTAGACTGGTATCTGCTCAGAGTGGGTGAAGACTTGAAGATTGAAGTGAAAGCCAAGTGCTGTCATACTCAGGTAACTGTTAATTTGTGTGCTAGGCAGATTGTTAATTATTCATATTGGGACATGTTTTTTCTTGTTCCATTCTTAGCTTAAGTCTATTATGGTGGTAAGTTAAAGTATGTTAATCTTTAATGTTAAACCTTCAAAATAAAAGTGTGGGCATGCCCAGGGCTAATAGCAATAAGAATAAATTTTGTGTGTTCAGCATAAGTGGGGGTAAGTATAAATTACAATACATTTAATAAATTGCAGACCTAATTCGTACATGTAAATGTATGTTTTGTGCTACATTTTATTCTTGTACTAAAAGCTTATAGTACAGTATATATTTGAAGACAACGATGCAAAAGTAAACTCTTAAATTTGCAGGGTAATGACTTGGAAACATTTTGATAATGGCGCACGATGATGATGTGCCCAGTCTGAAGACAAGTCTGGCGTCCAGGCAACATGGTGCGGGAAATGATGGCATCCCCAAGGCGCACTTGCAGGATGATTCTGCTGTGGCTTGCCGTTCGTTGCCTTCCTCGATAAGAAGGTGAAGGGTTAACATGCAGTTCTGAACACTGGAAGATATTTTCCACCCTTGGATAATACCAAAACCTGGCCGGGAAGCAAACCCGGGATGTTCCGTGAGTCAGGCATCCTGATCACTAAGTCAAGTGCATGAGACCATTTTGAAAATTTCAGATTAAATGTATTACGTCTTATATACCTCAGTCAGGTAGTTCAAAAGAGAACAGGTTGCATTGTAGATTCACTGCGACATGGTTGGAGAGAGAGTTAAGTTTTGAATTCATGGTGACTATCTTTAACGCAGTTGACATTTTTTCCCCTTATAATATTTTAGTGATAGAAAGTGATACATTTTAATGCTAATGATTTATTAAATTTTGTAGTATTTGACTTTTTTTTAAAGCTATTGAGATGCTTTTAGAAAACGAACTTTTTTTATATAGGAAAAATACTAGAGGTATTTAAAGAGAGTTGAACTTGTCATAATACACAGCAAACTTAAGAGTTCATTTTTACTATGCTCAGATTTTGAATTCTTGGTATAAATATAGATTGCAAATATATTGAAGTACGTGGTTGCATTTCAGTTGGCAATACTATTTATGCTGCAGTGGGTACACACTTGTATTAATCAGGACAGGAAAGAGTTAAGTTTTTTTAATTTGTAATACAATATAATGCACTTTGCAAGATAGTGTGATTTAATAATGGTATTCCAAGTTAGGTCAGTCTTTTGAGTATAGTGCAGAAATGTCATCTTAAACTACGTGCTGTATTCCAGGAAGGCCGCTCAGTGGCCCAGTTGGTTACATGACCTTTCACCTCAGAGTTTGCTGGTTCCAGTCTTGGGTCCAACAAGTGAAAATCTGTAGTGGACGAATGGAGACAGGGTAGGTCTCCCTACCATTTATTTATTCCACTTGTTAAATTGTACACACATGCTCAGTGTTGACTGGACATACTTCATGAGCACATGCTTCTTTTGCCTGTGCTGTTAATGGAATGCAAATGATTTTGATCAGCGCAACAAAAATGTTGCAACTTGAGGAATAAATAATGCTGCATCTTTGATTCCCAAACTTGAATTTTTAGTGTTTTCATCTTATTGGATTTTAGTGAACGTAAGCTAATAGTTGTGTTGGCTCTCTGTTTCTTTCCCGCATACTGTGAATCTTGTTCAGTTTAAAGTTGTTTTTCACTATGTAATTAAAGTAACTGCAAGTTGTATAATATTATTAAAATTTTTTCCACTGAATGTTACACTTTTCGGCATTGCTGGCTGCTCACAAAATTTCATCATTGCTTGTTGCAGATATTTGTTCAATGTGAATTCGCATAATCTGGAACTTTGAACTAGGATTTGGTTTAAGGTTATCTAAGTTCTGATACTGTTTGGGATACAGTATAATACAAAGAACTGTCAATCATTTCTTTCATTGGACTCTTAGATTTTTCAATGCCAGGTCCATCTTCTGGAAGTTAAAATAATTTGATAGTTGTGGAATGAAAGTTTCTAATACTTATCTGCTTAGAAGCTTACATGAAGTGAATAATTTCAAAGAAATAGCTTAGGCAATCAATACAAAAATATTCTGATTCCAGGATGGTAAATATGAAGTTATTTTTTTCTTTTCTGGTGGTGTGATAATTTTATTTTCTGAAGTGCCTAGTAGTGACAATGGATCTTCGTTGTTTTACATGCTGAATGCTTAACATATTTAGAGTGATGTCTTCCGTGAACTGGCCCTAGTAAGCTGTAAGTGTTATTTTTAACTGGAAGACCAGCACCAAAAACAAAAATGCTGTGTTAGGATTTTTTTCTTTGGATTACTACGAAATCATTTTTAGTGCACCTCAGCAAGAAGTAATTATTTTTCAATTTTATTTGTGTGGAAATGAAAGAAGCTTATTTTTTTTAGCATTTTCTTCCTATATTGGTGGTAGTGTGTATAGCTGAATCATACCTTAGGCGTGTTAAACATATTTTTTCTTGTGATGTTGGTGTTTTACTTTAATCATTGTAAGCTGTTTTTTTTTTATGTGCGCTGTAAGTTTAATTAGTCAATGGCTTTGAAAGTCTACTGCTGAATGGATGTTTCACAAACCTGGTAATAGTGAAGTGAAGATTATACTTTTGAGCATTTTGTTTGCTATGAGTGTACCTACCTTCAAGATGAAATAAATGTGCTTGGGTTTTAGACCAACAATCTTTCTGATCAGTTTTTCTTAGTGAGGAATTATTTTTACTGGGTGAATAGTATATGCACACTTGTATTTCGGGAAACATGTGTTATGAAAATTGTGTGTGGAGTCTGTGAGTTACGTTTTCCAATGAGTAACATTTGTCATGGAATTCCTAATTTCCTCAATACGTATTTCAAACAAGTATGTGTGTGTGTGGTGACTTCCATTTGCAAATGTTTGTGAAGTTAAGATACCTTGCTGCAGTGTTTTTAAAGATGTACTTTTTGGGAAATACAATTTTAGAAGCCGTGCCTACATTTTTTGTAAAGTGTTTTTTTAATAAAATTAGGCAAATTAATTAAAAATAACATGTGACGATTGGACTTAATTTTTTAATGAAGATCAAACTGAATAGTGGAAAGATAGAACAAAATGCTAGAACGGTAAAATGAAGCAGTTCCTAATGCAAGTTTCATTTAGAAGTGTCACAAATTTAAACCATTATTCTTATTTATTTGCAGACAATTATCACAATTAGTAAGATAAAGGAACAATAAAATTGAAAGAAGAAATAATCCAAATAGTGAACAGTGTTACAGGACAAGTGTCAGTTCAAATAAGTTAAAAACTGTTAATGATACAAGTTGACAGAAATACAGCGCAGTTTTCCTTAGCTTAACTGAATTACATATAGCCAACTAAAGTAGACAACAATGGGAATGTTGCTGGCTTAGATTGTATATTGCCAAGATTATACATGACACAAGTTATCTTATGAATTCTGCAAAATGTATAGAGGCCAGTTTAAGTAGGTAATACATTTTTTTAACAGTTTATAAAACATAGTGTAAATGAATTTAGTTTTGGTAAATAAACAAAAAAATACAATACACTCTTGCAAGAAGTGCATGGCTAAACCTGGCAGGAATATTGAAGCAACTTAGTGGAAAGCCAGGAATATTGAAGCAACTTAGTGGAAATTAATCAGGAAGATTTGTGAAAGAATTGAAGTATGCATTGAGTTTGAATGTGCATATTTATGCATGAAAAGTATTATTGTGAAAGTGACGTTTTCATCGGTCATTTATGACAGTACATGGTCGTTAATAATAGGTTACGTGATTTGTTACATATAGTGTTGTGACGAGTTGGATGGTTATTACAGTTAAAGGTGATTAGGCCAAGAAAATAGTGACACTTGCTGCATAATATTACTTAGTTTTGTGTGTATTTTGGAGTATGTTCTCTGTAGCTGTACAACAGTATTTTTTCGTGTGATTTTAGATATTATGTTCTATCGCTCCTACATGAAAGTAACACCTTTTGTAGCCTGTTATATTGTTTCACTGCTTTTTTTTATTTTTAATTTCGTAATAAGTGTACATAGCTTGGATTACACCTGAAGGTGGGTAATGTATTTGTGAATATTGTGGTGAAGATTTATCAGTTTCACTGAGTGATGACATTGTGTCAGTTTTTTTATTAAAGCATTTCATGTTACGATCTGAGGAAATTTTGTGTAATGTTTATAGCTTTGTACTTGTCACCGAGTGTGTTTAATTCCTAAAGGCAACTTACACACTAGGTGTAAAATGAAAGTTTTGTTCAATAAAATTTGTGGTTTATGGTGTACAACTCTTCCGTATGGATTGTGATACAGGTGTGGGTGTTATCAAATATGAAAACTGCAATGTGATACAGTTATGTATTATAGAAGATTGGATTCTTCAGTTTGTTGTTGTAAGATCAAAATAATTGAGAACCAATATGCATGTATTCTTAGTCAATGTCGGCCATCTCGTGAAAGCAAACAATGACAAAGGGGCAAAATGTTTTATAAGAAGTGCAGAAGTATCAAATACTACAGATTATCCGTAGTTTATACGAATTATGATGGTTTAATACGAAAGTGCGGATTTATTATTTTCCGCCTGACATGTTCCATTATGTATGCATCTATTTCGATCTGTAGTTGTGTGGATTGTGTGACACGCTATTTCTTTTCCCACGCTCCGGCACACCGACAGTGTTTTATTTCTCACGTTTTTAGTTTACCGAAACAATATTTTTGGTGATGGTAGCGTATTTACAGACTGGCTTTTTACACTTTGATTGGCACGTGTTGGAAGGTGTTCATATGTATTAGAAAACCGATCTCATACAACAGATTGTTCATATTACTTCGGGAGTGGCCGAAGACGTGTGACTTATCTATTAGTTGTTGATGTTGACTCATGCAGTCGAATCCAGTCCTGCGTGGATATGGAAAATGAAGCATCCATACAAGTACCGTTCAGAATATTCACAGTTGTGGTCATGTAAGTGCTTCAAATGTATCCCAACAGGGTGTGGTTTGCGAATCGTGTAACCGTTCAGAATATTCACAGTTGTGAGTTGTGGACATGTTTTAGTGTTTCAGGTGTATTTTAACATGTGTTTTGTGAATCGTGTGAATGTGACTTCAGTGTAAACCCTGTGGCAAAGATGTCACCGTCATATTTACGAAAAAAAAAAACTTCAAACACTTTCTTATATAGAAATTTTGAGGAAAAAAAATATATAAATAGGTGATGCTGTAGATCTAACAACAAATGCCGAAGTTACCAATGAACAGGTAATGTGCTTGTGTATACACATTTACAGGCCGTTCTACAATTGCCGTAAGAAATAAACAATTTGAATTGAACACTCACTTTTGAGTGGTGCGTGCTAAAACACACTGCACCGCTGCCTAGACGCCATAAGACAGTAAGAGAGGGATAGAAAGTTGTCAATTTCTTACGGTGTGTTTATGGTTATTTCTATACGGCTAAGTTACGACCATTGTAGCGCACACATAAGATATGACTCCTGAAAACTACTGATTTTTCGCAGAATTAATACTCAAAGCTTTGGTAAATGGGTGGTACCTTTGGAAGTGTGTACCAGGTTCAAATTTCTGTGTTTTGACTCGAATGGGAACAGTGGAGCAATAAGAGCCAGAGTACCACATTCAACGAGAACAATACTGCCTCTATTAATAGTGTGCCAGACTGGTGTACAAGGTTTTCGTTAGTGTTTTTCCTATGGGACTTAAATCAGTAACCCATAAATAATTTTTTTGGTAATGAATTCAAGTGGTATTTTTGTTGTTACAACAGTCTGTAAAACTGTTTTTAGCCATTTTGAGAGGCCCGAAAATCATGTTTCTATCGAGTAAGCTGAAGTTTTACATTTATAGGAGCGTAGTTTCAAATGTGTCCTTCGTAGATACACAAAAGTGCTTCCTTATTGCAGTGTTGCTTTTAAAATTGGTGTTGCTTTTTTTTTATACACATTTACAATAAAATCTCACATTGTTTGTTTTGTGTGTGATTAGAGCAGTAATCATTTTAAATGTAATGACGAGGCGCTCATTGTGTAAAAAATTATGCAAAGAAGATTTTGAGTGTTAAGTATTTGTGAATTAATTTTATTTGTGAACTGTGTTAAGTGTAAACGTATTCTGTAAATGGTTTTGAAGAAGAAGGCTGTGGCTAGTTTTAAAAAGTTCCGGTACAGATAAAACTGTCTTTGTTTACGTGATAAAAATTGCTGTGCAAATTGACGTCTTCCCTATGTAAAGAATCAGTACAGAGGGACTGAGGAATACAAAATAAGAATGAATCTAGTAATATATTTTGTGTTTGTCTTCTACAGAAAAGAGAACAGTTATCCAACTTTAAACAGAGGAGATGCAAAGTAATAGTTTTTCAGTTGATAAATTAATTGCAAAACTGTGAAGTGTTGTAAGAGTGAAACATTTTCCAGCTCAACATTCAGCCATTAGTGCAACAGAATATTGTGAAACGAGATTGATTGTGGTGTCTTTCGTGTTTTGTCTTTATATGTAATTTGTATGTGTGAACATAATTTGTCATACTACACTGCTGTGTCGGTTTTTTTTTCTCAGATGCATACAGGTTGGTTCAGTGTAACAGTGCCTGGGAAATTTTAGGCTCTTCTTAAGTTTGGAAAAGTGAGAAAATGAAGCGGATTCTTTAGATAAATTTTTAAGATGCATTCTGCATTTTGTTTCTTAAAAAAATTCACATTTTATTCTGAATTACCTTGGCTAGCAATGCCTATTTCAGATAGATTACTATAGACTTAAGAAGCAGTTTGTTGACGCATTGTAGACTTAAGGTGGGGGAAGGCTAGTTTATGTGTGATGCCGCCAGATCGTTAGGAATTTGTTTGAGGGAACTAGTTATAATTTTGACAAGTATTTGTAAATAAAAATTTTTTTTGTACATGTCCTTTCCAAATGAGCAATTTTGTTGTAATTCTATAAAAATAATATTTCAGTGTAGCTATATAATTCTAACACTATCTAGAATGTATGTTGTGTTGCGACATTATTATCTTAAAACCTATATGTTAGTGGTAATATTTGTAACATTAAAATAATTTTATGCGTAAATTTATCTAGTTAATGTAGTGGTATGGTAGCTGGTTACTTTGTGCCACGCAGTTAATTTGAAAATAATATTACTGTAGGTCACCTATATTGTATGTGGTTCTATTTTCAATCCTTAAAAAAAATTTTTAGTAGCAGTTATATTTATGTGGATTCTTTACTCCTTGCCATAGGTACAGTGTTTCGTATAGTTCAGATACTTTGTAAGTGTAAATTTACAAAGTTAAAATGTAATTCTTACAAAATTTGTGTTATTTAGAGTATCATGTGGAAATACTTGATCTTAAAAAGAAGAGTTGTGTTTTTAGTGATAGACTGCCAACATTGTTCTTCTGTATTATATTTTCTTCAAGAGTTGTCTTCTATATTTTATTTCAAGGAATTATCTTCCTGTAGTTTTATGTATTATTCCTGCTATCTCTGTGCTACAGTTCTCTCAGTTTTTCATTTTCAAGAATTTTCTGAAATGCTTTTGACAGTTGTCATTCGTATTATACTTCCTACAGTTGTCTGTATTATTCTTCCCACAGTTACAATCTTAACAATCTCTCTGCATTTTATTTCCTATAATTATCTCCAGAACTATGTATACAACAGTTTTCTCCATAATTTATTTTCAAGAATTATCTTCTGAATTATGTTTCCTGTAGTTGCTAATCTGTTGAATGCCCGCAACAGTTAGCTTCGGTATTGTACCTCAATGGTTGTCTTCTGATTCTATATCCAACAGATGTCTTTATCTTCTACGTCCAACAGATGTCCTCTGTATTATACGTCCAACAGATGTCTTCTGTATTATACGTCCAACAGATGTCTTCTGTATTATACGTCCAACAGATGCCTTCTGTATTATACGTCCAACAGATGTCTTCTGTATTAAACGTCCAACAGATGTCTTCTGTATTATACGCCCAACAGATGTCTTCTGTATCGTACGTCCAACGGGTGTCTTCTGTATCGTACGTCCAACGGGTGTCTTTTGTATCGTACGTCCAACGGGTGTCTTTTGTATCGTACGTCCAACGGGTGTCTTTTGTATCGTACGTCCAACGGGTGTCTTGTATCTTACGTCCAACGGGGTTCTTTTGTATCGTACGTCCAACGGGTGTCTTTTGTATTGTATGGCCAACATTTTACTCCCAACAGTTGTCTGTCTTCTGTTATTTTACTCCAGACAGAGTTATCAGTCTTCTTTTATTTTACTCCTGACAGAGTTGTCAGTCTTCTTTTATTTTACTCCTGACAGAGTTGTCAGTCTTCTTTTATTTTACTCCCGACAGAGTTGAAAGTCTTCTTTAATTTTTCTCCAGATAGAGTTGTCAGTCTTCTGTTAATTTATTCCCGACAAGAGTTTTTGCCCGTCTTTCTGTCATTCGACTCCTGACAAAGTTTTTGCCTGTCTTGTGTCGTTCGACTGCCAACTTTTTTGTGTCTTGTCAATTGACTCCCGACATTTGTCTGTCTTCTGTTATTTGACTCCTAACAGAGGTGTTGTCTGTCTTCAGTTATTTAACTCCCAAAACAGTTTTTGTATATGCAAAACAGTTTTTGTATATCCAAAAGAGTTTTTGTATATCAAAAAGAGTTTTTGTATATCTTATGATATTTGACTCCACCAGAGTTTTTTTTTGTATATATTCTGTTATTTGACTCCTAACAAAGTTTTTGTCTGTCTATTGTTTTTTGTCTCCCAACAGAGGGGTCTATCTTCTGTTATGTGTCTCCCAACAGAGTGGTCTGTCTTCTGTTATTTTACTCCCAACAGAGTGGTCTGTCTTCTGTTATTTGACTCCCAACAGAGTGGTCTGTCTTCTGTTATTTGACTCCCAACAGAGTGGTCT
>PNEQ01114281.1:0-54096 GCA_003012365.1 Medauroidea extradentata
AGATGCCCATTAATTATTGTGTACCGACTGAGCTAGTTTGAATATAAAGAAAAATAATTTTTGATTTGTTGGGTATTCAATCATTGGCCAAATTGTTTCCATGTCTCACAATGAATTTGAAAAGGGTAAAATGCACCATTATTCTTTACAGTTTTGTTTCTTCTTCTTTATTCAACAAATAGTAACTTCGATATATGCAGTGTCTCATTTTATTTCAAAAGTATGAGTATGAAACTAGTTAAATTCATGCTAGTTGATGTAGTATTTGAAACTAAATTTCATAGGTTCTTTTGGTTGTATTTAGGTTTCTTTTCTTATGATTTCCATCATTTGGCGTGTATGTTGTTGTAGATATTGTGCAATACCTTTACACAAGATTTCCTCTTACAGTTGTTAATAATTATTTACTTGCATGTAAGTGTAATTAGTTTGTTTTCCTAACATGTTCATGAATCTTACCTTAATTTTTTGCCTTGTATTACAACATAATTGCCGCTGTGTTACAGTGTCAGCGTGCGCATGTACAGAAGTCTGCAGTAAAATTGCCAACACTGGAATTGTGTCTGCTGTAACGTAATACTTCGGGACAAGATTTTATGGTTATATTTTTACGTTAATTTCGATTTTAAAATTTTTTATTTTCGTATTTTTTAAAATTTTTTTAACAATATTTATGATTCATAAAATACCTACCAACCAAGTAATTGTTATATTGTAACACATAACTTCTACCAAGCTATGTTATTGAGGATTATCTTACAAAGTAATAGACTAATGGAAATAGCTTAAACTATTTTCAAGACTTCAAACTATCCTAGCGCAAATTTCGAAACTTTCAGACAGTATGCGTTTCCTTCAAGCAGTACATTAGAAAATTAGTTTTTTTTAGAGGGAATAATCTAAGTTTTACAAACAAATACAGTATGTCGGGTGATTTAAATTTAATTTCGGCGTCTGGCCGTGTATTAACACGTATTTCGATGCTATTTCGGTTTCATCTCTATTCACCACATAATATTGTCCCTAGCAAATAATGAATAAAGGAAACTGAACAAAGGCCTATATTTGTACTGTACTTCACCATGTAATGTGGGTAATACGCGGCGCAATTATATAAAAATGTCGACATACAACAATCTGAACATCAAAAGTCACATAATGTTATTGTTCAATACAAACATTAAATATTGGCACAGTTGTTGAGTTGTTTCTGAAGTGAAGTGTACCTGTCGTGGGACGGGGAAGGTATTCTTGTATACAACTACTAACACACTACGATACTGCTCTCAGCAGCTCCCTTATAGCTACTAGAATGAGGCAACACTGCTACAGTGATAAGACAGAATGACAGACGTAATATCTCATATAAACTGGTCGCTATTGACATGATGAATGTGGCGGAATGTTTTCTCAGAACACGGCTTGCAGACTACGTGATAACAGCGAGTGTTGCAAGGCGGCCTGGTATACACTACAGACTGTACCAGCAGTGCGACTCACGTACAGTACTGAGTGTTGCAAGGTCGTAGTAAATGCTTGCTAGGACGGCGGAACTGAGAAGCAAGCAAGGTGTATAGTCCGTCTCATGTAACAATTACTGTCTCACACTTGTGTTAGAATTTCTTTCTACATGACATAAGCAATGTTTTCCTCTGCCACAAGGGATGTTTGAACAAACGCACTCAACTAGTTCTAAAACTGAGCAGTTTATTAAAATGTTAATTATTTTCCTGTGGAAATGTATACAGAGGATAGTCCTTGTAAGTGTCACAAGATGTAATTGTGATGAGAGCCAGACTTGTTCTGTCATGTATGACTGGCTGCATAAGTACAAGGAGCATGTTTACATAGTGCAGAGTGTAAGCGCGCTCATCTTGGCACATATGTCAGATGTGATCTTCACCTTTCCCCTCAGATGACCGCGAGGTCCAAGTGTTTACAAGTCTTCCCGAAACTCCGAACAAATAAGAACGTCTGATAAACAAAAATAATATTTTATTTCAAGGACGTTAGTGGCCCATGGCAAGGTCTTTACAGTTCCTCACACCCATCCCGCAATAAGTCACAGTTCAAATATTCCACTTTCCATGCAAAAACCCACTGACAACTTACAAAGAAGTGTAGATATCAAGTTCTTAGAGTACAAGTGGTTTTTCCCGAGATTGACCAACGTTGTTGATGTAACTAAAAGTTATATGGTTTATCTAGGGTACTCTGTTCGATCACTGATTCAAGTTTTTGTGGCACTTAAAAATATGACTATGTGCTAATTTTTGAAATTGTATTGCTTGTACATGAGTTAAGTACGTATTTTTAACATGGACTGATGGTGAACCGCTCCTGTATCGACAGTGTCCATAAGTCGCTGCCATTATTATAAACTACATATACATCTATATTGTTTCTGTATGCTTACGTAATTATTGGCAATAACAGCTAAATATATTTACAAAAAAAACGCGTTGGCGAGCCACGCGTGTAAAGACCTACGACATTAATTCGAAACATCAATACCTATATATATATATATATATATATATATATATATATATATATATATATATATATATATATATAATGTGTGTGTTTTCCTTCAAAACATGTGAAAGATTTCATGGTACTCTTAAAAATTTAATTTAAAAAGTAAAAAATAATTATAACTGTAAAAACTCACGGTCTATTGATTGTGGCATGAATAATACTGATAAGTTAGTTCTTTACTTTACGATCGACATAAATATGTTTGTTTCAGTTGCGATAATGTCTGGTGACGTAATATTTAGTGAACCAGTGCAGCGGTGACGTACTGTTGATTGGCCAATGACTTATCCTCATACTTGATCATTGGATTGTTGTGTAATAGGAGTGCATGACTGAATGTACAGTACTTAATGCAATTACGCCATTGCGACGTAGATGTCTGCCAAACTAAACTACAAAGAATACGAAGACATAAATATGAAGAGTATGTTTTAGTCTACAGAATATAGCCACAATACAAGATGTCAAGAATGGAATCGATCAAATACAACAAGGCCAACCAAATTAGAAAACGAAAAAATGAAAAAATCTGCCACCAACCGAAGCTGACAACACAGGATAGAAGCGTACTTTGGCAAAGAACAGACAAAATATAATGAAACCTAAAAATACGACACAACGACGAGACAAAACAAAACACGGTAGTTTTCCAGACACTGTACTTAAGCGACGTGTTTCTTTGGACGAAGATGCAAGCAGATTTCATTGTCCAAACAGTAAGTTTTCTGTTCTTGTCTGGAAAGTTACTGTCTTTTGTTTCTTCGTTGTATCGTATTTGTGTGATTCATACATTTTCTATTATTTTGCTGAAGTAGCCTCTATCCTGTGTTTGCTTTGGTTGGTGTCACGTTTTCTTCTTTCTTCTGTATTATTTGGCCGTCCTTGTTGTATTTGACCCGACTGCATTCATGAAATCTTATGTTGTGTATGTATACTGTTGAGGAAAGCTAACTCTGGTTATTTATGTAGTTGTTCTCCGGCAGACATCTACATCTCAGTGGAGTGAAGGCGTGGCTCGTGGTTGTTGACACAGGTAGGGCTGGATACGAGGAGGAACACTTTATCTCCCAATAAAAGGACGGGGCTCCTCCCCAGGAAATATTTGGATTTAAAGGTGCAAATTGCTTCTATTTTTGCTGTTCTCGCGTATAAACATTCAATATACTTTTGCTACATTTATTAATACTTATTTAAAAGAAACATTCTGTTAAGGGGCCTCCATAGTCGCTAATAGTGGTAATCAAGTAACGTTTCAAGTAGTGATGGCCCGAGGTCCGATTACCAATATCGGATATCGGCATTATCGGTACGTTTACCGTTATCGACAATCGGCAATATAATATCGGTACATCGGTCACATATCTCGGCTAACTCGCACATTATTCCTTTACTCCTACCATCTGAAGACGGCAATGTGACTGAAAACAATATTGATTTGAACTGTTTACAACCAATTCATCATTACTAAAGTTCATTTCACAAACTTGACATTAAAATTTGGCAAAACAGTAAAATGTAAACAAACATTACAATCGAAAGAGTTAACAAGCCAAAGATTTCTAGCAGCAACTGCTTAAAAATCTTTACCGCAAATCAATTATATTACAAAAGTATAATAATTCTCACTTAAAATACACACAGCGATGCTGTAAAACATAAAAACAGTCATGGAAAATTATTTACTTATCGTTAAACAACAAAGTAAAGATCGAAATCCCATTCCTAAATGCAATAAAAAAAAAGTCACAGAATATACACTTGTAGATAGCGTGGTCAAGTCTTCGCTGAGACTGCTACTGCTGCTGCTGTATTCTATGAGTATAAGCTGCCGAATGGCATGTAGCGTAAAGCACAACAGCAGCGCTGTGCTCACGGAACGCACCCTGCATTCCTCTTAGTGAACTACTGTTTATGTTTCTCTGAGGTTGGCAATCCTTCGGAGGTCTTTTGGAGTATTCCAATTGACTGCTCCGGGGGCGCACCAGGGGCGCACTCGGTACGCCCGGAAAACTGAAAATATGCCATAGTCACGTGATTGCCCCCAACGAGTGTGTATTGTTCATGCTCTAGCGACCGGAACACGGCACATTTACAGTGCAAAACATTTGTGGTAACAAATAACTTGAAACGCGAAATTCTTTAACCATAGGTACTCCAAAACAGCCCAAATTTAACCCTACGGAATTTGAGAGGTTACTTTACTACACATTTTCTTCTTGCTCTATCGGTAAATAAATGTGCAGACAACTGGATCCTACTAACCTAACTATAATTTTAATAACGAACAAATATATTAAAATAATCACTGTATGTTTGCATCACATAAACTTGTTTGCATTTTTTAAGTTCCGAGCAGTCATATAATTGCGTAATTTCCCCCACAGAAAACATTTTCTTTGTTTACACAATCATAGGTCGCCGCCATAATTGCACTCTCGAGAGACGGTGCGGCAAAAACTGCTCCCGGTGCGCACCCATCGAGTGCAACTCTCAATTGGAATACGCCATTTATTTACAAATGCCGGTGCAGGAAAAAGTTGTTTTGGTAACGTTTGTGAACATTGATGTGGTGTTCCAATGACTGCACCCGAATGCTCCCGGTGCGTGTCCCAATTACCACAACTCCCTTTCGTATTGCAACTGAGAGTTGCACTCGATGGGTGCGCACCGGGAGCAGTGGCAAATGAGTGCAGTTATGGCGGCGACCTGTGATTGTGTAATTATACGCAATTATATGAGTGTTCGGAACTTAAAAAATGCAAACAAGTTTATGTGATGCAAACATACAGTGATTATTTTAATATGTGTGTTATAGTTAGGTTAGTAAGATTGAGTTGTCTGCACATTTACTTACCGACAGATCAAGAAGAAAAACTATAACCTCTCAAATTTCGTAGTGCCTATGGTTAAAGAATTTCGTGTTTCAAGTTATTTGTTACCACAAATGTTTTGTACTGTAAGTGTGGCGTGTTCCAGTTGTTGGAGCATAAACAATACACACTCGTTGGGGGCAATCACGTGACTTTTGCATATTTTCAGTTTTCGGGGCGCACCTCCGGAGCAGTCAATTGGAATATGCCATTAGTAGTAGTACCTACTCCTCAGCCTCAAACTGAAGTGTCAGTATTGCAGCAGATTTGTACAGAAATTATTCAGACGTCAGATGCATCTCAAACCACAACTGATGCACCAAATGAATTGACTCAGTACTTTACAGAGCCTACTATTCCACTGTTGGATGACACTTTGCTCTTTTGGAAAGAAATTGTATATTTTTCAAACCTAAAACTGCTTGCTCAAAATAAACTGGCCCTTCCCCCTGTTTCCGTAGCTTCAGAGAGGTTATTTAGCATCTCTAACGGAATTTGCACAGAAAAAATGGACCGCCTCTCACCACAACATGTTCAGTTATTAACCTAAGTCTTATTTCTTTAACTTAAACCACTAAGTAAAAATTCCTAATTAACTTCTTTTTAACAAAAATTATTGTGTATCTTTTGAAGTAGAAGCTATGGAGGTTGACGGCATTTTCAAAGTGTAATGACTGACCACACATATCAAGTTGATATTATCAACACATTTTCAAGCTTGTATTTTATTATACTATTCTAGTGTCTAGTTTTGTATTTTATTAGTTTTTTAAAGCAGCGTTTCACTACTGTTATTATAGTCTAAATGAAGAACAGTTAAATTTTTATTACTTTTTGACACAAATTGTTTATCTTTTCAAACAGAAAACAAGATTACCTACAGATATTTAAAATATCGGTTTTCAGGTATCGGATCGGTAAAATCTTGCATATCGGAACCTGCATCGGTATCGGGTTTTTCCAGTATCGGGCCATCACTAGTTTCAAGCAGTAATCGCTATTTCTTTTTCTCAAATATCGTAAAACAGGGTGATTAGAAACACTGGGGTGAATATAAACACAATTTTCTAGCTAAATTTTCGATATTAATTCTGTTTTAAAAATGCTGTTTTTACGTAGATAAGTTGAAACGGTTTATGGACTGTAACTGTATAGTAATTATAACTTTTTTAAGCAAAACGTATCAGCTAGTAATTTATTTCTAATTTTGTTTATATTCACCTAGTAACCCCGTTTTACGGTAGTTTAATAACTTTCGTGGTATTAATTTTTTTAATCCAAAATTCACAAAATCCACAAACATAATTTTAACAAATGTAATGTACCTTTGGGTTACTGTGTTGAGCACTTGAAGTAGCAAGTAGGCGGAGAAAAACACGGTAGCTGCGTGGAAAGTTACACCAAGTCTATATCACACCAGAGATGCTGTCCAGTCATCGGATTGACTTCAATAGCTCAGTTGTTTTAAAGGTCCACGAATCACAATGTTTCATATCTAACAAAACTGCACCTTTTAATTTAATGCACTATAGATCGTGTTTTTTATTTACACTTATACCTTCGCTATGTATCACTGTATTTGTATATGAAAATATTAAGTCAAAACGTGTTTCAACTAAATGGTCACTTAACAAATGTATGGATACCCGTTGCTTGTACGTGAAGATTATTCGTCATTCTTTCCTTAGAACAAATTTCATAATAACTTGTTATACAGTGCTCACTTTATCGTGAACGGCCTATATAGGGTAAGGACCGTACGCAAGGAGGGAGGTTAGACACTTCAAACAACGACATTTATAAATGTAAAGAAAGAAATTTATACATATTTAAAATATAATGAAACAAAAGAAAATAACTCGTAAGACCTTAAATATTAAAATTCGCCTAAATATCTCAATAAATTCAATGAAATAATAGATATAGAATGATAAATTATAATGTTAATTCCTCCTTTTATGAAATACTCGCGTATAGGGAGGGTACATTTGTTTATGACTTTCTGTCTCGTCTACTGCAGAATCATAAATAAGACAAATTTTGAAAGTATCTGAAATGGACGTCGAGAAAAAAACCTTTTGTAAATGGTGATGGTGGTGGTCAGACATAAAATCAAGTTTCGAAATTTTCGTCTACGAGTTTAATATTTTACTTCTCTGCCATATGGTCCGGTAAAATGCTCGGCTATAAAGTATGTTATTTAAAAATGATTAACATTGTCACTTCTGTTTTACTTTGTATTTTTAAGTTGATATTAATTTATTATTTGGTACCTTATAATTCGTGTGTAATAATAGCTGAAAAAAAAGTTTACTTTAATGTCTAGACGTGAAGGAGCAATATCTAAAACTTATCTTTCCGCCTCGAGAAAACTGTTGCAATTTGAGGCGATTTTATGGCAGAATATTACAAATAAACTATTATTTTTGGCGTAATAGGTTTAAAAATTCCATGTGGAAACATACTACTTTATACCAGTTTTTTTTTTAATGTGTTTCAGCTGGGGTTTGAGTGAAAATGATATTAGAATTTTTTTACTAATTAACTAAGTCGCGTACGCAAAATGTGAAAAGTTAGTAGGAAGCGTCACTGTGTGTAGGGCAATTGGCTGCAGTGATGTCGCGTATATAGTTAGTGCAGTGTAGCGTGGCGCACTGTGTGGGCTGCGAGCCTGCCAGCCCACATGCACACCATATACCAGACATCCCCGCCCTCCCCTTCTTCCAGGGTTGACAGCCCGGGACACTCACTGCGCATGCGCCAACAAGGTCAGACGAGCTGCTCGTCTCACAGCCCTGCCTAGTTCTGCTGACCGCCCGAGACAGGAAACGCGTGCATAACAAGTCTTTAAAACTTTCTCGCATTCCTCAGACTTCGCGATCGGCTGAAGGGTTCGGCGAGTAGGTAGTTCAAAAGATATCATTACAAATGAATGATCTTTTATAAGACCAGCTGTGAAAATGAAAATTATTTACTGTAGTTCCCAAATAATCAGGGAGGGCTGCAGCCCTGCAACCCAATAGCACCAACTGCCACTGGAGAAATACATCCAGTATCGCCATATTGCTGTCTCGCGCTTCTGTAGCCCTCCTTACATGTGCAGTGCTGTGTGAGGTAGGTCAGTATGTGCAACCAGCGTGTACAGCTGAGACCAAGTGTCAGCACACCTTGCAACAGTGACTTCCAGACAAGTGAGTATGTTTCTGCTGGAAACACAGGATATATAGGCGTTCAGAGACAAGTACAAGCACATAACCTCACTGCTGGGTGCCGTTAGCGGCCAGGGACAGGTTCAAGCTGTATGTAGCTTCGCTGCAGGGTCCTGCTGACGTGGAGGTACAGGTTCAAGCTGTATGTAGCCTCACTGCAGGGTCCTGCTGATGTGCAGGGACAGGTTCAAGCTGTATGTAGCCTCGCTGCAGGGTCCTGCTGGGGTGGAGGTACAGGTTCAAGCTGTATGTAGCCTCACTGCAGGGTCCTGCTGGCGTGGAGGTACAGGTTCAAGCTGTATGTAGCCTCACTGCAGGGGTTGGACAACAACCCTGGCTGCGCGTGTCAGAGACCCCAGCTGGCCCTCGAACAGCACATCGTGTATGAGCTTCTCAGCGAAGATCCTCTGTAGTGGATGTAGACGGCGCAACTTGGAGGCCACATGACGTGCCACGATGTCTTCTTCCTCGTCATCCAGCTCCTGGTCGTCTGCCTGGTCGCCACCCCCAGCCGAGGTGCATGGGGACGTCGTCGTGTCCACCTCGCTCTTGATGTCAACTGAGGACTGAGGTGGAGGTACATAGCAGGAGACGGGGCCGAGTAGCATCTTCTGGTCCACGCACCGCACCTGCACATTGCCATCACTTCATTCGTTTGTTTATTTGAACATATAAGTACACCCCTTAAATTACCTGAATTACACTTACAACCGTTTACAAAGACATTTAAGTTAACATAAATATATGTTAAAACTATCAGTGCGCACGCGGCTTTGCTCGAATGTATTACTCACAGCAGATACATCTTTGTATACCAGATATGTAGTTTAGTCACCAAGTGTTAGAATGACAACTATGCCAGTTGAGTTATCTCTGCAGCAGGATAAGTAGCTATAGCCATCCACGCGAAAATCAGTCTTAAGTTTGTCCCTGCCACTAACAGCGACTTCACCTGGGCCTTATTTGCAAAATTGACGTTGTGAGGTAATTACAGACTGTTAAATGTAAGAGGGTAATTGTAAGGGACTTATGTTGATTATGTTGGACATGGTCGCTTCTGCTACTAGCGATTTTGTTGTTATGTTGGTGTTTGTACCACTCAAGATAGGTAGCACTACCTTTTTTTCTTTTTTATGTGTGTGTAACGTGAGTGATGAATGACAATGGCGGGCTGTAAGGTGTTCGTGCACACCCGGAACGTTTCCGCGAAACATTACGCGTCGGTTTAACCTGATTTTCGTGGGTCAGGCAGAACTTCGACGTGTCAAGTGAAGAGTAACCAAGGTTGGGTTCTGATCCTCCGAATATCAAACAGTAATAGAATAAAATTCGTAGTTTACGTGGTATTATGACTGATTTCCCTCGATCACAACTATTGGTGATGCTCCCTCAATAACATACTCGTTTTTTAAAGCCTTCACTTAAAGTTAAATGGCATTAAGTAGTTTTGGCGGCAAATATTTCGCTGAAATGTAAACTTATTTGGTGCTCCAACCTTGAGGTTAGTGAGATGGTATACGTGGGCTGATGCTGTCGAGGAACTTCGGTAGATAGTGGACTGCATAAACCATTTTCGCCACTTTTTAACTTCATCCAAATTGCACTAATTTCATATTCTTTG
This sequence comes from Medauroidea extradentata, assembly GCA_003012365.1. Classification (NCBI taxonomy): domain Eukaryota; kingdom Metazoa; phylum Arthropoda; class Insecta; order Phasmatodea; family Phasmatidae; genus Medauroidea; species Medauroidea extradentata. The sequence continues at coordinate 10,242 of PNEQ01114281.1, forward strand.
CACTTTTTGAGTATCAGACTTGCACATTAGCACTGCCTTTACAGGGATTTGAGCCTAGAACCTTCCAAAGATAGATCGGCTACAAACAACCGCGCCACATAACGGTGAAATTATTATTAATGAAGACTACTTTTAAAAATAAAATATTACTTTCCTAAGCTCATAGACATTGTGCAACGTCGACTCTCGATAGAACTGTACAACGAAACTCCTGTATAATATGTTTCTCGTTGGTCGTACTTACTTTTCGGATCGTCTGCCTTGAAATTTCACAAACTAAATTTTCTTCTAAATTAATTTAATTCATGAAATAAAAATTTGCATAACTTTTTTAGGTACTTACGTAAGTATCATTCTGACGCGAACACCTCTTCAATATCTCTACTGGAAGCTAAAAATCACCGGTTGATAGAAAACAAATTTTATGTCTTTTCACCCCTTTAGGTGTCGAATTTTGAAAAATTTTAATTTCTTTCCTTAAATATTTGTTCACGTACCCACATGAAGTGAAAATCACGACGACAGCTCATTCAGTCAAAGAAAAATCGATCATTCATTTAAAAAACACATATCATCCATGTACAATACTGAGAGTTCGAATTTCGAAAAATCTTAAAACCTCTTTGCGGACATTTGCCTAGTCATCATCCCGAAGCAAAAATAAACTGAATATCTCAATGGGTTCCATACATATCGACGATTGTTGTAAAACGCACGCCAGGTCTTTTCATCTCTTCAGAGACTGAAATTCGAAAAACTCTTGAATCACATTTTATACTACTTTACTGGTGTCTCTTGAACGTTTAAAAACACGACAATAGTCCGCTGGGTTCAACACACACACACGCACGCGCACGCGCACACGCACGCGCACACGCATATATATATATATATATATATATATATATATATATATATATATATATATATATATATATATATATACACACAATTATGTGAAAACACGTTTGATAACTATTCACCCCTTTTCACCTCTTTGGGTGGGGAACTTCGAAAATTCGTGAAATTGCTTTTTATGTATTTGAGTAAAAATCAATCTTAAACAAATATCACGTCACTATAGGCCTATAAAAAATAAATGTGATATATATATATATATATATATATTAGTAATAATGGAAAACACATTTTACGTGTTTTCACACCCTTAATTATCAAATTTAGAAACGTCTTGGTACCCCGTCATTGTCACTTGTATACGTAACCATTTGAAGTAAAAATTGCGAAATTGTGTTCCAGTGTTAGGGACGATTCATAAAAAAAAAATATTTTCTCCCTTTTTACTGCTTGGGGGTCGAATTAAAAAAAATCCTGAAACTACTTTTTGGTATTTTCGTAATCAATATTTTGAAACGAAAACCAACTCTCTATCCCGAAGGATTCGATATAGATACCGATAACTAATCGCAAACACATTTAAGGTCTTTTAATTCTCTTAAATGTTGAGTTCCGAATAATCCTGAAATTGACAAATGTGCTTTTTTATGTGTGTCTCATTAAAGTAAAAATCACGATGATAGGCCGTTTGGTACGAGTTCAATCGACGTTTCTACGGAAATACATTTCACCCCGTTTCACCCCCTTAGAGGTCGAATTTCGAAAAATCTCATCTTAGTGCTCGCCTGCAACCTGAGGTGGAGCCACACACAAAGATGTCACAATTCTAGGTCCAGTGGTTTGGGCTGAAGTTTGATATGTCAGTCTGTCAGTGCGTGTTCTCTTATATAGAGCCTATAGAGATAACTTACAAAGTAAAATGTAATAAGATTGTAGGCCTGCGCACTATAAAAAGTTCACAATACTTGCATAGCTAGATAACTTCTCATAAACTCAGGTCGTAAAACTATTAATTAAAATAATATAATATGTCTCTGTGAAGCAAACTAAGCAAATTATTAGTATGGCGACACTTGGGCTAAATGTTTACTGAAATATGCAGCATTTGCTAGATTGAAGCACCGAAATATTTTTCTGGAGTTGGAGATCGACATTCGTCATTACTGTACGGGAAATTATAATTGTGGCGATTAGAACCAGGTGGAAGCCTACTTGAAACAGAAGAATATAATTGTAATTGACTCAAAGTAAAGAAGGAAGTCACCAGCATCTTCACTAGAGTAGCTTGACATCTTGAAAGGCAGGGAAAAAAATACTCGAAACCATTACTGCAGGTATTCAGAAATAAAATATGTACTACCTGATAGTAAAAATGAAACAAGTCTATTAAATTCCATAAAACTTCCCTGTTTAAACAAAGCAAATAACATTTTCTCGTTCGTTGTTTGCTAATATAGTGGCAAATGACTCTGCAATATGTTACTGCTTATTGTACAGACTCAAGAGTTATCAACTAATTAATTCCTAGGCCGTGTGCAAAAGTCGTAACACATGTAGGTAGTTGTTTAAATGCTAGCTTACGCTGTGTCAGCTGTGAGCATGTGTTTCACCACGTAAAGTGTACTTCCTTCAGCAAGTGTGGTGCAGTGTAGGTCAGTGTGGAGAATGTAGGTGTGGTCGTGTAGTGTAGTGTTACAACCAGTTCTACGAGAGACGACCAGTAGTAACACTATCTCTGACTGGCTGGTTGGCCTTCTGCAACCAGTTGACGCTCACAACAGACCACACACCACTCTGCGATATGGGAGATGCAAAGCAAAGTGGCTGACATCTGGTGGTGAACTTCTGAACCTTCGGAATGGTGATACCGACTGCAAACGCTATATTGTACACGTGTGCAGCGAAGCTATTTAATGTCTATAAATAAATACTAGGTGGCAAAAATACTGTTCCTCGCCATAAAAACAAAATTTATTAAAAATATGTTTCTAAATGTATTTAAAGAGCACTGTCGATAGGTAACAATGTAGAAATATAGTTACGAGTGTTGTCATTTTCACACATCGCAACTTCTGCCAAACTAATTGTATTCATATTATAAACAGTATTCTCCAAACTAATTCTGTATTACCTATTTGTATTTTCTTTTCCAATTTCTATATGTATTATAGTAGACACGTTTCTTTCATTATATCTGGTTTATTTAGAACTAACAAGTTTAGGCCTAACCTCGTCCATTTACTGAATACTAAATTGTTGAAATGATATAGTCGTCGGCGTGTCTATTCATGTGTGAGCGTTAAAATTCAAACTTAGCATGCGTGTCTTATTAAAAATAATATTCCGTTTTATGTTTATTTTTGAAAAGTAGATTTTTATTCCTACAAAAAGAATGTTACAAAAAATTTTCCGAAGCTACGTTTGCGGAACGTTCCGTAAATATCTAGTAACGTTAAAATTACAAGCTCATAGTATCCCTTTTTATATAAAGAATTAGTTGTAACAACAGCATGAATTAACCTTCAAGCGTTATGTAACCTATAAGCATTTTAAACGGACAGTTTTCGTGAGCACAAATTTTAATCAATTTTGTAGTTTTCTAAAAAGATTATATTAAATGTTTTCTTATAAATTGTATTTTCCGCATAACAAGATCGTTTACTGCTACACTCTCGCCATGCGGATTTATTCCGCTTCGCTTCTAATGCACACTTCAAAGAATAATATGGGATATATTAAACAATTTATTACATATTGTGTATTAAATAGTTCGTCGTGTTCAATATTGGTTTTATATACATTAATTTAAGCCTACATTTATCCATACGAGCCCTTAAAAATGAAAATAAACTCGCGTTTCCATTGCCACGCATACGAAAAATACGTTTCTATCACCATTCCGGCCGTCTGCAAGGCGCGACAGTGCTGCTCCTAGCATACTTTGCATCTCCCATAGCTTCCTCAGCCTTCCCCCAACTACACTATACTTCAGATTAATTGTGGTACGTTTCTTTCCTACAGGTTACAGCCGATTGTTTCTTAATGTACTGTGCCTGAGCCATTGTTTTCGTCTGTTATAACGTCACTGTCGACCAGAAGCAGTCGTCCTACTCACCTAACTGGCCAGTATCAAGCATAACGTGCCGGCCAACGTTAAAACACTAGAATAAATATGAATGATAACATGTTACAACATATGACCTGATAAAGAAATCTTCACACAAAGCATGAAAGGAGTAAACATGTGCCCCTCGTACATGAATGCATATATTACAAGAATGGACATGACAGTGGAGGAAATAACTGTATATTTGCATCATCAACGTTGCCTTACTACGATATTTGGCGAGAGTTGTTGGATGTAGTGAAGTAGAGGGCAATGCAGACTAACCTGAGGCAGACTATCATCATGAATGTCGCGCAATGCACCCTGGTCTCGTAGGAACAGCAGGTCCGTGTAGTACCACAACTTGGGTGTGTAGTTGACTCCTCGTCTCTCAGCTTCCAAGCACTTCTTCATCTCCTTGCGGAAGTTTGTGCGCAGTATGTTGATACGTCGTCGCACACAATCTGCAGTGGCTTGTGGCAGTACTTCACGTAGCTTGCCTACCATAACGTCATAGGCGAGTGTCTTAGCTGTGCGATCCTTGTAGTCAGGGCTAGAGAGCCTCCATAGAGCCGGTAGAGACTGGTAGAGTTGCAGGAACTCCCGCACGAAGGCGCGGCTCGGTAGCTGCCAGTCCGCCATGCCGACCCCGCCTGTAAGGTTAGACTTGCTTGGCAGTTTGCAAACATCATTGACAGAGTCCTTCCATTAACTTGACCTCCAGTCAAGACACAATGCAGAATATAATGGTCTGTCATGTCAGGACTCTGTACATTTTCTTAGACAAGCATCAGTTATTTCTTTAATAATTTTGTTACTTTTCTTCCCTAAAGTTTTTAAAATGCATTTGCATATTACTTTTATAGGCCTATATTGACTTCGGTTTAAACTATATTTAATTTGCAATGCAAGCTAAGGATTCACACGCCATTTTCGAGTCAAATTGCTTAGGTAAGGCTGGCATAGCTAAAAATATTCGTGGTGGCTTAGTTGTTACACAGTTTTATGTCTAACATTATTTTTTACCAATATTTTACATCACTTGAACGAAACTAAGTGTTGGACGGCAATACATGATGGAACTAGCGAATAACCTGACAAGAATTCATCGACAACAATGAGTTGGTTAGTTTACACTTGAAAGCGACGCGACTCAGAAGATCCTTATCACTACGGAAAGTAACATTGGAACTGAACCAGCATCGAGCCACATTATGAGGATGTGAGAACCTGGTAACATAAATATGAGGTCCTCCCTCTTTATTTTATATCGAGTAATAATGTAGGACCTCGTACATTCCTGACATGTTCACTGCGTTGTCATAGCAAAGCGAGGTCCTGAAGAGCGAGAGACACGGGGCAAATGCCCATATTGCCCCTCCCCTTTCCTCCAACAGGATGCGGCCCTGCCAAGCATAATACATCGAGAGGAAGAGAAAAAAACTGTCTATGTACTGTCTCGAAACTTGAAACAGTTTTCAATACTGTGCCGGAACAGAAGCCAAAAGACTGCGCAGCAATTGGTGTAGAGCATAAAACAAAATCGTTCTAACTTTTCTACTAAAAACGTTTATTTATTACCCGCATGCAGCATTGCACAATCGGCCGTTTGCTGGTTTACTGCTGGCAGTTCTGAGTAGCTGCTGACTTAGATAGGCTAAATAATGTCTGTACTGAGCTGGACCAGCTACGCCCGACTTACGGAAATGAAACATTCGTAATGACATCTGTGACACATTGCTGACACTCGTATTGGTGTGGAGTCATAACTGGGCTGGTGCCTCGGTATTGGTCCGCGTGCTGCACGCCAGCAATGACTAAGTGTCAGGACTATACAAGATGTTACTGAACAACAGCGACAAACTCCGGCAGGAGATTCCTTATGAAAAACAAGCACAAACTATGCTTTGCATTTTTAGCCTAAACTTAATATTAAGGGAGTAATGACACTCTGAATATCAAAATTTATAATCGTACTTCCGTAAAATATCGGAAACTAAATGTCATAAAAAAACAAAATTTTCAGCATTGCTTAATGCAGTTGAGATCTTCAAACCAACAGCAAATACAACTTGATACCTTCTACCCTTATGAAAATAATAGGGTTGGCTACCCTATAATTGCATACAACTGTTTTACCGTCAGTATTTTCGAACATTTGAAGATGGTTTATTGAGAAGTGAGACTTGTGAAAAAAAAGGTCCTATTATTGCAACTGTCTAGGACATACCGTTTATGCTCAAAACACACCTGAGTATTCGCGGAGACATACAGAGCCTACAGGATAGGCAATCATGCGAACATCCATGTGACGTGTGCAGCGTACAGACTATGGTGGACATTCATTGTAAACAAATACAATATGTACTGTTAAAGTCGCAGATCAGTTTGTTGCTAGCATTCTGCGTACATGTAGCAGTTATGGACGAAAAATGGCAGGTCCCAGGCAGCCGAAACATGTTTAAATGGTATTGTTGTTCGTCATGCTGAAAATAAACCAAATACGAATAACTTAGTGAGGCAATGCTTGGAAAAGAAAAATAATAGTACAGTGTTGGTATCAATGTGTTTTCTTAAACGCATGCTATCTCCCAAAAACCAGGATTTTTCAAGTAACTGATTTGCATAAACGTTACGATCCCCACACGATGCAGCAATAAACCGGGTATGTTACACCTTTGAAAATGTCGTAGGTCACGATATTCTCTTAATTTGTAACATGGGTGTGATTGCAAACACAAAGACAGTTCATGAGAGTTTAGTCTTGTCGAAATAAACAGTTTTCGCCAAACTCCTTAAAGCAGTAGCATGCATGCGTAACAGACAGTGTGTCTAGCCGTGTAGGCTACTTGCAGGACACATGCAGAAGTAGTTGTGCGGGTTGCGATCGTGGGTCAGATTCATTAAAAAAAAACTAAGTATTACGAGATAGCAACGCATACCGTTGTACTGTGCACAAGTACTGAAATTAAACATACAAAGACATTAACAGCCACAAAAAGCAACAAACGTAAAAGCGTTTTTATGACTTTAGAATCAGCAACATGCTTAAAGTATTTCTTGTAGGAATACATACAGAATGAGTGAAGAGATTCTGACGGCTCGTAACATTTAATATTTTGAGAGCCAAAGAGGGGTTGCATGGTGTGAACATGGAGTTGCACTGGGAATGGAGGATAAGGAAAAAGGGAGATCCACAATAAAAGCCACCGGCCAACGTCATCGTACCTGCACAATTAATGTGATAATTGGCGAGACATACGGCGGTAATCAAAATATTATCGCCTCGTAGGGAGACAAGCATCGTGACCATTAGACGGCCGCGGTGGTTGTAGTTGTCATACTTCGGAGAAACAACATTGATACCGACACTGTGCTATTATTTTTATTTTTCATATATTACCTTGTGAAGTTATTCGTGTTTGTTTTATTATCAGCATGACGAATACAATACCATTTACACAGGTTTCGGCTGCCAGGGACCTACTTTTTTTTTTCACAACTGCTACACGTACGCAGAATGCTAGCAACAAACTGATCTGCGACTTTTAACAGTATTGTACATGTTTACAGTGGATGTCCACCATCGTAAGTACGCTGCACACGTCACATGGATGTTCGCAGGATTGCCTATCCTGTAGGCTCTGTATGTCTCCACGAATACTCAGGTGTGTTTTGAGCATAAACGGTATATACTAGACAGACGCAACACGAGGACCTTTTTTATTACACAGGTCTCATTTCTCAACAAACCATCTTCAAATGTTTGAAAATCATGACGGTAAAATAGTTGTATGCGATTATAGAGTAGCCACCCATATTATTTTCATAAGGGTGGAAGGTATCAAGTTGTATTTGCTGTTGGTTTGGAGGTCCAACAACATTAAGTACTGAAAATATTGATTTTTATGTTATTTAGTTTACGATATTTTGGGGAAATACGATTGCAAATTTTGATATTCAGAGTCTCATTAAACCATTAATATTAAATTTAGGCAAAAAATGCAAAGCATAATTTCTGCTTATTTTTTTTATAAGGAAACACCTGCCGGAGTTTGTCGGTGGTGTTAGGTAACACCCTGTCTATATTTACTGCACACACATAATATGTCACTAGCACTATGACTTAGTATCAGTGGTCCAGATCTGGCAAACTGCTGGCAACAGCACTTTAGACAAGTTATCATAGGCATGTTGATGGAATGTAGATAGAAACATAACTGTTGGCAACAGGACTTTAGGCAAGCTATCAAAGGCATGTTGATGAAATCTAGATGTAAATGAAAATGATGGTTATAGTTGGTAAACCACTAATGGTATGTAAATTGCTTGCCAGCTGTAGTACAATTCTGCAACACAATTCATCCATAAATGGACCATCGGGGGCTGAGAAGTGGTACATTTGTGGGGCACTGGTGATACATTCACGCACAGCTAACATGAAAGGTTACAGCAAACTGGCACTTCACTTTAATATGACTGACGCAGCTGGTTGGTTCACGAGACTTGATGCAAGCCTCAATCAAGTTCGTATTGCACTTGATGTTTGAGTTACATGGCAAGCAAGCTAGCGTGACTTGCGGCAAGACTGATTCAAGCTTGAACTTTTTAAAAAAATTGACTTAGCAATCTTATCCATGAGGATAACTGTGAATGCTCATTGAACTTGTTCGAGAATATTTGACATACGTACACTAAATTAGAAACTAAAACATTTTCGTCGTGCAGTATGTGTGTGTGTGTGTCTGTCCTCTAGCAAGCACAATACAAGTAATAAAATTGCACATGCTACATGAAGAGAAGCTATTACTATGTTACGTATCACTACAAAGTAAAATGTTATTATTTTAGCTACAATGTTTTGTGAAAATTCGGAGTTTACACAAATATATCCAATAAACGAATCGTACATTAACTCATGTTCACCATGCCCTTGTGGCTAGCATGGCTGCCTATTAATCGAAGGTTCGCAGGTTCGAATCCCAGCATTTATGTAACATTTTCAAATTTGTGTGTATATTTATATATATATATATATATATTGTAAATAAATAGTATAAATAACGATAAACTCACTAAGTATAAGATTACAAAGATTTATTTCAGTAGTACATCTGCGGCATGCCATCTGAAGGTGGTACTTTCAATGGCCTCAGTGGTACATATATGTAACGCTATGTGTAAGCCAGTGTTGTCCAAATATATCTTCCGTTCCAGTTACGGGCTGTATGTGGCTAGTAAGCGGTTGCCAGTTGAAGGCCAGCAGAAGGGTGGGGTGCATCCCAGTTGTTACCTAACGTCATACTTCTTATGTTACTTCTAAAAAGAACCACAAACAACAATTTACCCTCAAGAACGTACCAAAATCCTCAAAGGTTAACTTTGCCTTAAGGTTTACATTTCTTGGTCCATAACATTGTACGGCCGCGGTGGCCGAGTGGTCAGACCCCTCGCCTCCCACCAAGGTGATCCAGGTTCTATTACCGGCGGGGGTCGGTCCCCGGATTTTCGCATGTGGGAATCATGCCGAACGTTGCCGTTGGTCGGCGGGTTTTCTCGGGGATCTCCCGTTTCCTCCGCCCTTTCATTCCGGTGCTGCTCCATACTCACCTCATGTCATCCCTCACCAGTGCTAGAGACCTCGATGTTGAGCGCTAACCAAAATATCTCACTTACGGTCACTCCATAACATTGCAGTTGTACTACGGAGAGGATATATAAGGTAATAGCATCTCCCCTAATATTAGACTCCAGGCGATCTGACCAGGCAGCTGCTGAACTCTAGCGACGAATACGTCAACTCGGTGTCGGGAACTATTCCTGATATGTGTACCATCGCCATTAGCCAGCGGCTGTTCAATTTCACGTGAGCACGTATCTTGTGTTATATATACCACTTCTCTAGTTTTGTGTTTGTGATTGTGAATATTAGCTCTAATTATGAGACCCACAAGGTTGCCTATTATGAGATAGGGTCTCATATTTTAGAGCTTCTTAAAGTGTTCATTGTTGGGACTTTCAAGTATGTTCTAATCATCGTATTGTTACAATACATAATATAGTGATTGAATAGTTTTCTATAAAATATGTGAGTGAATATTATTAGGTACGAACTCAATTTTTGAAAAATATAATAATCTGACATAATTTTTAGGTACTATACACAGTAAATTGCATTACATCTTATAGTACTTATTGCGAGTATATGTAACGTTCATCTTTAAATACAATATTTAATGTGCAGATAGATCGTGGCCGAAATCCGAAAAGGAAGAAATGGGTCCAGGAGCATATGATCCTTGCAGTTAAAGTTGTACAAGCAGGTACTACAAGAGAAACACTGTGTTAATGTGGATGTAGCTACGGCAGCGAAGAAGAAGAAAAACCTTCAGCAAAGTGCAATCGACACATTGTCGTAAAGAGAACCTTTGCCTAGTGCACCAAAATTACGAAGTTGCAAAAGAATATTAGTTTACAACTCAAGCAGCTATGAATAGGAAGATGAGATTAACATAGCGTCACCTAGCTGCTATATAATTGATCAAACTGCGATGAAATGTTGATGAGTTGTAGCGTGTGAGCCCCGGAAGGTTTCTGTCAAAGAAACTAAAATTTGGAAGGGAGAGGGAGGGCGGCAAAATAGGGAACCTGGACATTTTTGTGGGTAAAAAAAGCTGTAGTAATTTCTTGTGCTTGTACCACACCTACGAATGTTTCTGTAAAAAATTTTGAGGGTGGGGGAGGGGGAGGCAAATAGGGGCAGAATGGTAGAAGAGGGTACTGAAAAAAAAATATTGGGCATTGGAGCGCATGCCGGGACAACTATTAGGCTGTAATTTTTCTATAGGATACAATTAATAAATAACTTAAAGAGGGGGAGGACCCATTTAATTGTGAAATTTTTTAAAAAAGTTTTTTGACAAATAATATCCGTTACCACTAATCCTAGCAAAATCTCTTACTGTACTACAGAATTATAAAAGGCAACATTTACTCAAAAATGTCTTACTAAGATATTTGTTTGATTAATAATCCCGCAGATTCAAGGCAAGTAATTAGATCTATTCTTTTTTAACTTGTTTATTGAAGATTTTCCACCGCACCATGCAGTCAACGTCTTGGAGGTCAATACTTATTGCTATAAATTATTCAGATATGAATTTTTACACGTGTACATATAATAATATCTTATATACACAGTTGGCATGCAGCACAGCAAGAGGTACTCGCACAAATTCTACACTATAAAATCAAAATATTCACATTTTAAACCATTGGTTTTAGAAGAAACAGAGTGCAAGTACAATATATTATAGGTAATAAGCATTGAAGAGTGCAGGGGGGATGGTAACAACGGCAGACATAATGTAGCATGGAGCTGCCAGTGTTTATGACAGTTGTGTGCCTGCTCCAGTGTGTGTGGTTGGTATGACGAAGAGCTGCGAGCTGGGAGGATGTATCTTGCAGCTGAACAACTGCTAAGACGTCGCAGGTCAGTGGAGTAAGTAGGCTGCTCGGCCGTGATATTAGTAACCTCATCCCCTCTACTTGGAGTACAATGATAACTTGACAAATACCTACACCTCGTCCCGTGAGCGACGATATACCTGCGTCTGAGCTTCCCGCATTTACATTCCAGTTGGTTTTGAAGATTTGAATTGTTTGAGCGCGTTCAAGATATTACTGATTCAGTGACGCAAGTTCTAACTTGATTGTTTTCGTCTCGAATCTATTCCAGATTTGCTAACTTATTACTTCTGTAATTAATTTGCAAAACTATTTTCGAAGTCCTCTGTGTTTGCTATGACTACGAATAATCCCAGGGACATCTATGGCTACGTAGCCTGATGCAAGAAAATATCAACTAGCAGCTTGTGTATTCTAACACTTGATGACTAAACTACTGACTTGGTGTAACAGAGGTCCTTCAATTCTAGTAAATGCTAGGAGTTATGCTGGAATCACACAAGCGCGATAGATGCGACGAGAAGCGCGCGACACGAATAAAATGACTTGTCAACCAATCAGCGGCGAAGCAGGTGCGCTGACGTCACACAAGCCTCGGCACTGATAGGCTTACATATTTTGTTATTCGCGTCGTGTCTGTCGCATCATTGTGATTGCAGCAGCAGTATAATCTACACGCATAGCCGCTAGTCCAACAATAACAATGAACGAACTACATTGATAACAATATTCAAATAGTCAACCAAGTTATCGTCACTAAATTAACAAAAATAAATCGAAAATAAAAGTTATTATAGAAATTAAATTAAAAAATCTAAGATGGCGATGTACGCATGTGCAAATAATAGCACGTGTCAACGCTTGTATTTACATGCGGAGGAAAGATACACATTAGCTGAAGATAGAAATTAGCTAAGCATTGCTTTGTATTTAACCCTACCTAATATACACAGCACTGTCTGAAATACTGTCGGTAGAGCCTAAACTAACATAGATGTACATGTAAACTAGGTTATTATTGCCAGAGTAAGCGAATAAGAGTTGCAAGGTTAGAGTAATATAAGCTGGGTTGTGTACAGAATGAGTGTGAATGACTGCAGACATACCAAGGTGTTGACGAAGATACAGGCTAGGCGAGGAGACAGGTGGTTGTAGGAAGCAGCTGGATGTCCGCCATCTTGTGTATTGTTGTGACGTGACGCTTGATCAAGTACATTGCGCAGTGCAGCGCGCGCCTGATCAATACACGGCCTGCGCTTGACAAGGCTGCAGGCTTGCCAACTGTCTCTCTCTCTCCTCCAGCCGTCTTCCAGCGGCGCCGTTGTCAGCACTGCGTTGTCAAACTATCCAACCCACGGCCAGGTCTGGACACTCGCCTGGAAACTTGACCCCCTTGTTCTTTGGCTGCAGTTCGCCAAGTTACCGACAATATTGTGTTTTATTGGCGCTTCAGTTAGGGCGGTCGGACTCAAACTCCGCCCACTTCCTTTCCGCTAAGATAAACAATTTATCAAAACGTATTTTTTATCAATTTATGAAATACTTTCTTCGCTCACAAATTTAAGAAAAGGTTCCAGCAACCTTTATTTACTTTATAAATTTAACGATGGAAAAAAGTGAAGGGAGTTTGAGTCCGACCGCCCTAACTGAAGCGTCAATAAAACACAATATTCTCGGTAACTTGACGAACTACAGCCAAACAACAAGGGGGTCAAGCAAAATACATTGTTAGATAGGCGAGTGTCCAGACCTGTTCTTCTACAACTGTGATCCAACCCTAGATGAACTATTAATGTAGCGACGTCTTTTATACATACTACATTTTATAACTGTACAATTAACGGTAGTAAAATAATGTAGTACAGTTGGCACTAAGCACTGTTAGGATCGCCACGATCAGTTGTCGCCAAACATCTTTGTGTCGCAGTCACTGGTTTAATGTGGATATTTCTCACCTAGTACGAACATGTGATATTTTTGCTTCCATTCTCAGGACAATAGCAAAACAACATTGGTGATATTTTTTATTTAAAATTTTAAAATATACCCACAATGGTTTGGACGGACTCAACATTGATGAGCAATTTAATGATCGAAATTTTGACGTTACAAAGAGTTTAACTGTCATACGTCAATTCCTTGGATAGAACGTTACCACAGGTGCACCTAACAAAAATATCTTAATAATAAATTTATGTCTCTCTAAGTTTTCCCGCTACTCAGCGGCTGTTTTCAATGACTAACAAAATGACTTATGCATGCGTTAAATTGTCCAGTAATACATGCTTAGTTGTTTGGAAACAATGCCGTGTTTGTAGCACTATTTACAGAAATGTAAAGATGTGTTGTAGAATACTGTGAAGAGTGCAAGTTTCAACTGAGACTGTTGTAGAACCATTGGCTTGGACAGTCGGGCCATGGAAGACATCCACTATCATCATGATCCTTTTTTTTTTTTTTTTTGCGATGATAATTTATTTTTAAATCCTAAATGGACTCAGGTATCTTAACATTGTCTCAATTTTTTGCTTGCAGTGGCTTTAACTATATTGACTAATGTTTTTCAAGGCTAAAAATACTATGACCCTAGCTAAATATTTAACGAACGACTTATTAGCCGAAACCATGAAATTTTTAGTCTAGGGAAAATTTTATGACACAGTTAAAGCTTGAAAAGTAATAATGATGGTAAAAGAAGCAGAAATGAGGGATAGTTACCTTAACAGCGACGTCTGCCTGCATTGTCCAAGGTTGAGGTCGATAAGGGTGATACTGGCACGCTGCTGCTTTAAATATCTCGCAACACAACTTGCCCGCATAGCAATGATTGTGAAAACACTACTTTACACTTTCACGAATAAACCAAACAGATAAAATCTGTAACTTAGTACACAAACGTTGCACTGTTCTTAAACAACAGATATCCGAGTCAATGTCTACACATAACAGTCCGCTCTGGAGTCAAATAGTTCAACACAATTATGTCCAACCTACAGACATTCCCTCTTCCCTTATCGCTTTTTCGAACAGTAAGAACATTTTCTCGAATTCTTCAGTCTTCGCATTGATGATCTGCCAAACACAAAATGTTAACATTTTTGGAAACTTACACAGAGTAAAATAAATACAATTTAAAAGTGCCAAAACGGTACTTGATGGCTGAAATAAAACGTGGAAATGCTTATTGAATTAAATATATTTTATAACATAGTCATGGGCCTCTCTGGCGGAGGAGGGGATGGGGGGACATGTCCCCTCCAAACATTCCTTGTGGAGAGGACACAGGGACATATTGATGTTCAAGTGAAGGTATTGTGTGTTATTTATATAGTGTTAACTTGAATATTAGTACACGTAAAGGGTAAATTATTTCAGTGATCAACCTGTTTGAAAGGCAAATTTATTTATTAAACATTCTATTAGGATATATTTACTTCTATTCATCAAAAATATTTACATCCTATGTCCCCCCCCCCCCGAAACGTACTTACCGGAGAGGCCCATGAACATAACGGTTAAACTGAAAAATTCAAATTGATGTTTTATAGCGCGCCTCATAACTTTAGTCGCATAACTAAAAAAAAAACTCCTGTTTTATAAAAATAATATGTGATTCTCGAAGTTGAACGTCGATAAAAAGTTAGACATGTGACTGTAAAATAGCGCAGTTGTGATTGGACAACACAGCCTTGGCTAGTTGGAACTAATGACAACGTTACAGTAACCCTTGCGTGGAGCATGGCAGGTGGTGCAAGTGTCGAGTGTTATGTCTTGTGACTTTGCTGAACATGCTCTCAGTAGCTATATTTGTATAAAAACACTCTTCAAACAATACTTCTATGTTACTAACATTACGTCACGGCCATAAGATACATGTTTTGGAAGCCCTTCAAAATGACTAAGAACTGCTATAGAAAATGGCGAGCGTGATTTTTTAGACCAGGAAGAGAGAACTATTTATCTGACAGCAATAATAAAGCGAGAGGTGACCGATAAACCACGCAACATATTAATGCTGCGGCGCTCAACTGTCTCATCTGTACTGCCTTCCTTTGTTATCGCCTGCCTCAGTATAACCTTCATTCCAGGACATTGATAGGCGGCAGGACATGTCGCTTGTTCCTCGACCAGCAGGCTGGACTGTATACACTATGTCATCAAATACTTGTATATTGTCTGCTGCTACACTGAGTGTGACAAGGTAGCGACAATCGCTGGTTCAGCGCTTTCAAGGGCAAGTTTGCTAAATTCTACGACGAAACGATGCTATAGACGTGAAAGTTTTCGGAAGTTAAAATGAGACTGAAAAACAGCATTCGTAGATAATAATTTGATCATCTAAGTAAAATTTTGAATTAATCTATCGCGTCACCATTCAATTGTACTAAACATTTGCATCTAAATAGTTGTTCATCACTGATATAGAATGTTTGCTCTTGTAGATAGAATACTGATATTCGAGATTTGTCCGTTTTTTAAACACTGACCCTAAAAAATCTCATTTAAGTTTATAATTAATGCATGTACGTAGGTTCCTTAATAATTTGTGGACCTGGCGAGTACGGTGGCACGGAGAGTATTGTTTCTTGTGTAACTGTTAAACATGTTTCCAATGCGTTTATCTACGAAAATAAAGCACACTTAAAACTGTGTCCTTATGATTTTAAATGCCGTCCTGTTATTAAATACATGATAACCAAGCTCTTCAAAAGTGCTAAAATGAATTTCTTCGTTGCTGTAGCTGAGAAAATATCGATCGTAATCGTAAAACTAAGCCATAGAAACCTACATAGGACATGACCACAAACTTTCCACAAACAAAACAACAGGGTGATGGCTTGAAGTCACATTGAAGCCTTGTTGGTGTTCGACATATCGCCTTCCTTGTTCCCGTCCCTCGAACTGAAAGAGGAAGCTACGGCCCACTGAGTCTTGAGGTACGGGCATACTGTGCTCGCAAGTAATGACGCACACATTTTATTTCAAGTCTTGGCTATATCAGCTGCTACGACAAATACTCAGCAACAATGGTTTTATCCTCTAACCCCGACATTTAAGGCCTTTTTCTTATGAAACCTAGTTTCATCGGAATGGTTCTTGCCTACATTTGATAAAAATCTGAACAGCTATTTAATTAAAAGTTATGAGCTCTTTTCCGAATTAGTGTGAGAATTCATAGTCGCAATGGAATATTTGTGCAGTAATATCCATACGTATTGTTGAGCAACTTATATTTTCCTACCATTGTGTTGTTTACTCACTAAGAAATCGTTTTTTTGTGTTGATTTTTTTATTTGTAGTTTTTACTTTCTCATTGTTACTGAGAATTGGCGTCTTTAAAAACACAGTTAAATAGTTTCGTACTACTACTTACATATAATTAAAAATCAAGCAATTAGACTGTGTTATTTTACAATTGTGTTCTGTCCAGAATTCACGACAAGTCTGTATTTTTACGTATAATATATTTGCTAAGGCAGTAGTAGGAAGAAATGTTTGCAGTACTAGGAACGCTTTCCTTGGTAAATACAACTGTATAATAGAACAGTTTCCTACAACATAGTACGTATATAAGCGCAGAAGAATGTCGAGGAGAGCGGGAGGTGAAGGATTGTGTTAAATATAATTGGTCGCAGTAGCCACTCGTGACAGTCAACTGAGCTATTGGTCTGCTTGGCAAGCGACCGTCGATTATTTTCGTTTACGACCCACATTGCTCCACTGAGTTTAGCCTAGCGTCGAGCGATCTCGGGGAATTTTTATGTTGCACAGTTGGCATGTGGAGGGAATATTACCCCAGTGCGACTGTCCTTGGACGCTAATCACTCGCAATCCTACATCGTGTATTGGCTGCTTACTCTGACAAAAACTCAGCGTGTGAATGAAGAATCATCCATCCAACATTGAAACCACAGTCCAAATACAAAACATTTTACTATCAGTAATAGAACACTCCTTATAGAAACAATGCGTTAGGTTTCAAATATACTACGTCATATGACTCGCCCCACATAGCTGCTGAATTGCTTTGTAGCAAGTTACGAGTTAAATTATTTTTACAAATATTAGAAGTGTTCAGAATGCACCAGTGCACCAATAGACAGCACGTTTCAGACAAAAACTGTCAAAAACATCACGCTTATTGTAAGTACACAAACATGACTATCAAGAAATTACCAGCATAGTATATGAGTGTACTATCCCCAGCGTGGATGACAATTAACTCAGAAAGGTCAAATTGGTGTTGTATGTCTAGAAACTTGAAATTTCCTATTATTATATCATGTTGTCTCCTGGCCCGGTGGACCTGTAACAAATGAAACAAGTTAAAGCGAAAAATTGTATATTAATGATAGTAAAATTACATTTGGTTTCAGTCGGTGCAGTAGTCTATAACATATATATTACTAAAACAGATAATTGTTGACAGGAAATGTTCGAAATTAGGGGACGAACATTATTAAACACAGCTCAATCAATGACATTCAAGCTACGTAACTCCACGGATTTCTCGTTTAGTAAAAAAAGAAAAAAAAAATCCAAAGTCGCCATTTTCTGAAAGCAAGATCAGTATCAGGAAAATAAATGTCGCTGTA
Organism: Medauroidea extradentata; assembly: GCA_003012365.1. Classification (NCBI taxonomy): domain Eukaryota; kingdom Metazoa; phylum Arthropoda; class Insecta; order Phasmatodea; family Phasmatidae; genus Medauroidea; species Medauroidea extradentata. Next base: position 28,269 of record PNEQ01114281.1, read on the forward strand.
CTAAGTACTACGTGTGTACCGAGTGAGATTAAATTCTGACAATAGTCTCGCTTGTATGCTCGCATGTTCAGAAGAGTTCAAGTCGCGGACATTTCGCAAATATAAGCAGCACGGCATGAACAACACACACGCATGTAACACCTCTCAGGCCGGGCTATGTGTAGTAACTGAAACATTCGCGATTACAATGACCTACATGTAACAATCAAATATATATATGCATACTAAATTCCCTACCATTTGTCTATCAGCTGCTACTCAGTGGAACAACAGACAATGAACGAATAGACGTGGCTTGAGTATTCATAGTAGAATGGATTCTAGCCTACAAGTCAATGTATTCGCGAAATATTCCTCTCCCTGGATATGAGGGATCTTTATCAGTGACTGGTTGTTTGTAACACTCGGCATGTGGGGGCTCTGCAGACATGTTGTGTCGCAGTTACCTTCTGATTGGCTCAGACACTCGTCTCTGCACTTATACGATCTGCCAAGAACATCGAAGCACAACTGCACATTTGAACGTAAGCCATTCAAACAAATTGTTTCAAAATTCTTTTCACCTAAATTCATCGACTATATTCACAATTTATGTTGAAGTAAAATGCAGCTCTCAACCCTTTCAATTAACAAGTTGACAATATTCGTTGCAGGCTGCGTTGTTCGATATTTCAAACAACGCGCGACATTTTCGCTTCATTAGTGTTTACTTTGTTTTCGGCGTCCACGTGCGTGACTCGTGTAAGAGCGGCTTATGTGCCTGTATCTCTAGCACAGGGCGTGAGTTGATTGTGAACCGCTTGGAAACTATACTCGGCTTACTATGTGATTGCTAAAGAGCGCGTTACACGGCTACAACACATGCACAACTTTTACCTGACGCAAATCTAGAACTAAGTCTCTCACGAGATTTTATCGTGCAGTTTGCGAAGCTCACTGTCATAGAAATATAGAACTTGTCCACTTTTTGGTTCAAGGACATGCAATTTGCATATAACTGAGTTGTACTGGTTGCTCTGGTGACTGCATCCACAGTACATATAAGAGTAAACAATACAGGCAACTGTGCAAAGATATGATTGGCCAATCACATAGTAATACTTATTATTACTTTACAACATAATTGATAAAAAACTGTAACAATTATGTATGTATGTATGTATGTATGTATGTATGTATGTATGTAAGTAGGAATAATGACTCATTGTTGTTATCTCCTGCCAGCAGCTAGAATCCAATGTGCTGTAGGCTTGTTCAACGTCTCTCGTTGTCGCGAAGAATATGTTTGTCCAATAATGAAAAGTTCCAAGTTGACTGGTCAGTCTCCTGTAAAGACATCCACAGAGTTTTATATTTGTAGTATATTGTTGACTGTCAAACATCAACAGAGGCCATCTTACAAGGCAACTTGCTAAGACGTTGAAGATAATACAATATGTTGTCAGTTGCAGCCAGGTGTACAGTAATGACGTGTGTGTATGTTGGCAGCGCTGGTGGTGAGGTTCATCACACGACGATACATTGGAGAGTACGACCCTAGCTTGGAGAAAGTGTACACCTTCCACACCGTCATGGACAGCGAGATGGTGTACTTCGAGATACTGGACACAGCTGGACAACCTCATGTCAGTACATACTATACTAAGTTATATAAGTACATCTCTGTACATCTGTGCTGGAGCACGGGACTGCTGTGCTGCACTGCCGCTTGCACAGTGAGGTACACTCTTCTAGCTGTTGTTATACGAGGTTGGCCAGAGTAGAATGTAACTCTTAACTCGAGTGATGTAGTAAGTGATCCAGTTGTATAGGCGGTTCATAATAAAGTGAGCACTCATAAAACAACCAAGTAGTATATTTCCGCGTGTGACGACTAACGACGGGACATGACTAGCCTCTGGACACGTCACTTTATGTTTGCGTGTGTTAGATAAACTGTGCAGTCGGTAGGCTCCTGTATAGTTTAATAAGAAAAGTTTATTAATTATGTCAACCACAAATATGCGAAATTTAGTGGATTTTATTTCTGTATTGCTGTATTTAAATAGGAAAATACACGGAAGTATATTGCGTAATTTCGCTGCCAACCGTACAAATAATATGGCAACTATTGTTAATGTTGAATTATACATACGTTTAGTGAATTTTTTTTTCAAAGTTTAAATGTTAAGTGCTTACTGGTGCTCACTTTATCACGAATGGCCTACAGTTAGCTAATGCGGGGACAGTGAACCGAGGTAATGACTTGTATGTGCTAGATAATAACGTGACGTGGTGAACGACTAGCCTGGTCATGCCATGGAGACAACTGGCTCACTCCAGCAGGTCAGTGTTTGTAAACATCGTATATCTTGTTGGCTAGGGTAGACAGTACTCACACTGGAGCAGACGAGAACATGCTGCAATCTACCACGTGCGAGCTGTACTATGCAGTGTTTCCCTATCTATGTGTTCGTGTACAGCTCTGCCTTATAGTTGTTTGCGGCAAGTCTTCGTGCTGAGCTGTTCCTCATTTCACTCCGCCAATCAGAGCAGGGTTACTGGGACACCGCATGTTTGTCATTGGCGGATGGAACCCTAGGACGTGTAATGTAACATTCAATCAGTGGAAAGATGTGTACGTAAGGCGTTCAAACAAGATTGTGCGATACCCTATATTCGCGATAATTAGGTATCTATAGCAAGACTAGGACAAGTTAGTGGCTCATTCTTACAAGCACATGATTTCCTGGGAGAGATTTCATGTCTAGCTATACGTACGCCTGCTTCTCAAAGCACACGGGATGTCCTGAGAGGAAAGGGCAATATTCTGGGAGGTAATCAATGAAGTTCATTTGAACATGGGGTCAATAATCGTCGGTTGTCGAGATAGCCCCATTTGTGTGTAAACATTGATATGCTCTGCAGTTACTGTTATTGTTTTATTTCCAGTGATATTCCTCGTTTCAGTTACAATGGAACTGAAATACATAATGAATAACACACTAATATTATTTCATAGCAGTAATAACAAGATTGTTTGACTTCATGTCAAACACAACGTCCAAGTTTACAGCCCACATTAGTCGGTTATCTGTGTATGTAAACATGTTTCCATGGCAATGCATTGTCTCCTTGATTGTGACATGACCTGTCACTGCAAATATAACCTGTGTTCATATGAACTTTTGTGATCACAATGACCAGTACTACCACCTCCCAGAATATTGCCCTTTCCTCCCGGCACATCCTGTACAGTTGCATGAAGAAGAGACCTCGTCAAACAATACATAATGACGAGTGGGTTGTGGACATTCGTCATTGCTTAGTATTTTGTGTTTCTTGGGGAGAAATAAATGAGGTTAAGTTAATGCTCATGTGTCGTCGTTGCGATTGTCAGAGTTCCTATGTGATAATATTTTGTGGTTTTCTCCAACAAAGATGCATATCTTTAAACCTAAGCTAACCGTAAAACGTAAATAGCATTTAAGAATGGCTTTGTGTCGAGTGTCTCATGGTGAGTTGCGACTGATGTGTTTTCATTGTATCTTTAGTGGAGGCGAAACAATATATATATGTTTTTTTTTTGTTGTAAATTTAACGCAGTAATCTACAGTTACAGGAAATTCAAAGTCTCGTAACAACAGGGAGCATTTCTTATTATTTATCAAGACGTAATAAAGTGGTAGTGTTGGCAGTGAAAGTGTGATAGACGCGAGCTGACACGCTAGTTGTGCGTAGAGGCGGATGTGTGTCATACACGCGTGCCTTGCGCGCCCTTACTGACCCTATAACATATATCTAGCCAGGTGGAGCCGACCTCCGTAGCCTGGTAGGTTAGGTGCGGTCTACTGTGCGAGAGGTCCTGGGTTGGAATCCTGGCTCGGACAAGAAGATTGTGTTGTACCTTCAACCTCTTGTATAACTATTAACCATTTTTGCACTGCGTTTATCAACGAGAAGGAGACGCACTTCAAACTATCTCTCTATGATTTAAAAAATACCGTCAGGTAATTTAAAAAATGATTTCAACCTCCTCAAAAGTGCTAAAAATGACTTTTTCACGTTGCTGTAGCTGAGAAAATATTAACTGAATTTGTAAAACAAAATCATAGAAACCTGCATTGAACATTACCTCAAACTTTCCTCAAATATAATATCAGTGTCGTCGTTTAAAGTCCCGTTGTAAAACACGTTCTACGAGAACACAGCCGCTAGTTTAGTCCTCCGCGCCTAGAGGCGATGTGGTGTTTGATGGACGTGTTAAGTTCGACCTATCGCCTTCGTCGTTCCCGTGCCTCGAACGTAACGAGAAAGATACAATTCACTAACTCTTAACATCTCGTTGTTACAAATCTGTAAAATCCTCTCACCTCACCTCCAGCCAGGCGGAGGCCTTAATATGTGACATGACAAGTGCGCGGGTCCAGTTGCCTGCAGGTCAGACTAACCAGGCATACTTGTAGTTGGTTCTTAGCTTGTTGTTCATTGGCTACTGAGCGACCTCGACACTTGTGCAGGAGGCACGGGATAGCGTACTGCAGGCTTGTTATTGGCTTGGCAGATACAGCGTAAGAATGTTGTAGTCATAAGTATGACAAGATATTGTTGTCGCATGTGCACTTCTGCAGCTGTGCTATATGGTAAGTGAGTGTATGTTATAAGTCTCAGCGTCATATATGTTCTACCTGCAGATCACAGACTCATGGTGATCTCATTGGCACATGATGACGAGCGACGCCTCTACACTCAGCCAATAACCATGAAGCACAGCTGCAGATGTGCGGATAAGGTGTTATTGAAACAAGTTGGCGTACAATTATTCTCTCCAAAAATGAGTGGTTGTACACCTGGCTAAGTGGTTTCCAGAATTTTCCCAGTTTATTTTCGCAGTGTAAATGTATGGTATGTTTTGTTCGTGGTTTATATTGCAGTGTGCGATCCCGGTCCGGTGTTACCTCCCGCCATTTACACTGCATATATAATAAGAGATAGAGGTGTTTGACCATACTGTGTCTAGTTGAATGTGGCAACACTGTAGGCTAGGCTCTCCCCCTGGCCAGTCAGTACACCTGGACTAATTAGTGAACAGTCCATGATTGCGATGTCGTATGTTTAGAGATGATGGTTGGGGACTCTTGTTTTCGAGAAAAGAATTTTGCCTCACTTTGTTTCCGTGCCTTACGTGCACATCTGCAGTTCTGCTTCGAGGTCAGTGATTGGATATTGTAACTGTCACGAGCCTTGAGATTCTACCAACGAATCACAGACGTGAGGTGTTGCAGGAACGTCATTATAATTGGCTCAGTCAAATGAGATACGGCTCTTCACACAGATACGCTGCCAATAACCATGAAGCATAATTGCAGATGTGTATGTAAGGCACTGAAAAAAATGGGGCTAAATAATTTTCGCGAAAAAACAGGGTCCCTAGTGATGGTTAATCGCGGGAAAACTTGGCTGTTTGCTGGGTTTCAATATACGTCCAGCTTATGATTATATGACTGACATTAGCTTATGTTTAGAGCTGTTGTCCTATTTGTCTAAGCCAATAAGAACCACGCTACTATAGTGTTTGATGCCTGTTATTGGTTTGCAGACAGCTACGCTACAGTGTTTTCAAGGGTATGTTGACACAGAACATACTCGTGATATGTCATCATTGGAGGCGCGTATGCCTCAGAGCAGCCAAGACGTCTCAGTGCTATGCACACACTAACCATTGGCTTCTAACAGTAGAAACGTGTAGCACGTGATATCCCCAAGACTTGCTGGCTTATTTACAACTGGCTTGTAGTCGTCAATGTGTGTTAAAACCGCTTTCGTGTAATCACAGAAGGAGGAGTGAAGTATACGTTATTGGCGTTCAACCTGACCTAGAATCTATACGCGAAATAATTGTGCCTATAATCATCCTCTTTAAGTATGTTGTTGAGAGGAATGGTACAAAGAATGTGTCGACCTTGAAGTAGACTAAGTGTGGTGATGTTTGTCGATACAGGACAGCGAGTGTCTGACGCTAGAGGCTAATATCCGCTGGGCGGAGGCCTTCATACTGATGTACTCGGTGACAGACAAGTGTTCCTTCGACGAGTGTAATCGTCTCAAGTTCCTCATCAACTACAACAAGCGCCGGCGAAGACTTGGCTCCAACACTTCCAAGGTAACCTGCACCCACCACGCTAGTTGCTTTACCACGGCAACTGCAATTATTACAACATTCATTACGACTAATAGCGCGCTGTCTAAGTTGTACGGCTAGAAACATAACAATTTTGAAAATCAGCCATGGACATTACTTGAAAAAGCATGTTTTACTCTTTTTAATGTAAAAGCACAATAGCTCTTCCGCCAATAATGATAGATCAATAACGACGAAAAGACATACGAAACCAAGGGGTCAAAGTTTCCATTCTTGTTCAATTCTATGACAACTAGTTTAAAAGTGGCCTGGTAATGCTTAGGCTTTCTCTTGTGTTGTGAAAACGAATTTTGTTTTTTAATTTAGGCCATCTACGATATAAAAATAAATTCTAGGTTAAATCATACCAAACGAGGCCAAGCTTTAACATTGTTCTCCTAACAAATTGGCACCTCTGGCTTGTGGCTGTGTTACTTTGACAGTGCGATATTTTCTCCTAGTGTACCATAGTTTCATGCAAAAATATTCGTGTTGATCATATATACATCATATATCTCTTACTATTCTTCGCCATGTTGTGAGATATCATGATCTACATCAGCTGTTGTGGCGGTCCTTGTAATAATAATAGTAATAGACCCTACTACTTTGCACAGTGTAGCGGTGAGTAGATTACTTTAAAATATCGTTGTCAAACATATCGTATTATGTAGAATGTTCCTCTGTAGTAGGTCTACTTCTTGAATATGTTCCCGTTCACTCTCCAAAGCCACATGTTGGTACTAAACAAAGACGACAATGAACTGTGTATACATATATGATCGAAGGTACTCAATCATGTACCAGTATGTTTTTTTTCTTTAGTCGCAATGTGGCAACGCTGCAATGTACCATTGTAATACTGCACTACTGTAAATAAGTTTGCATATTCGTAATTTACGAATCTGCATGTATGTCATAGGAAGTATGACATGTAAATACACTGTAAATAATATCTCTCCTGACCAACGTTAACATTACTAAAGTTCCTATATTTACAATGTTTTTCTCACTTTCCAGTGGCTGTGCGATCTTTCGATAAAGTCATATAATAGTAAAGTTAAAATTCAGTTTATAATTTAGTTACATAGTACGCAGTTTTTTGTAGTCAAATGTACGCTATATACAGCATCCATTCGTAAATGCAACAATAAATATGTACTTACAAACGGTACTTATATCTTACAAAGAAGATCAGTACAAGAATTAATGTCGTTCTGTTAATAACGCTCATACAATAGCAGTATAAGAAAACTACAAGTCTCACCTCAACACAACCACATATTGATGACTTACATTTAATTTAATTGATACGTTGTCACATACTTGTTCATGTGGTTACCAACAAAGTTTGTTTTAGCAAAAAAAAAACATATTTTACGAGTTACATTACTGCGAAATACTTTCATTGTTGTGAAATTATGATGTAACATATTTTGTTAATTTACATTTAGTTACGTAATTCGTTCTTGAGGTCGTCTGCAGAAGTTCGTTGCATAACAGTTATTATTTTCCATTACACAGTCATTTAAGAGTAATATCTGTCTGTTACGATGTTTTTATTCCAGACATTTGCAAGCAGACAGACGCATAGACACTTTATACAATAAAAGGAATATTTCACAGTGGACGATGCTAGAGAAGTATAAGACATGTGTACCGGACTACAGTCAGCAGTGTTGCCAATAACTAGAGACTTGCTACATTAGTGATATTACTGTTGACAGACTAGACTGCACAGATGTGTACACACTCGAGCACAATGTGTGGTTTCATTGCTCGCCAGTATTTATGTGATGTTTATGTAGTTGACCGCTTAGACGTCATTAGTCATTCTACATGTCTCAGAGTTCCTCGCTACAATACACGACATTGTAGGCCAGTAGAAGAAGTGCAGTCAGCCAATTATAGCTTGCTCTACAGTCTGTAATCAGAGAACAATACAACATTTGCAGGTCTCCACCAATACTGTCGGTAGAAGCAAGGTTCTCTGCATTTATTTTTACGCCAATTGCGTTATATATTTATATTTGAATTTTTTTTATTTCTGTGGAATATACATTTATAAATAATTTAAAAATATATACCGTAGCAAATTTTAAAATTTCTTTACATTATATCTTTTCTTCAATCAGAAATTATGGGATAAGGAACTCTTTTAAAGAAAAAATTTAGGTTTTGTAGGGTTGGCGATAAGCGGATAAAACATTTTGTTTCTAATTTATGATTAATTTTGATGTAATTCAATGTATTAATATATATTTCGGCGTTTAGATGTTATCGATTTTCTCGATATAAACGTGTCGCTACCAGTAATTTATAGCGCGCTCTAGCCAATCAGACACAAGGACCGTGCATCAGCCAATAAGAGGTCTCGGACACATAACACCACAGGTGGGCGCGCGCCTGTAGATAGGCAACCCGTGGTTACATTACAACACTCCTGCAGGCTGTGTGATACCACGCGCTCAATAAACATATGTACTTGTTAGTACTGGATATCATTTAATACGTTCATGACGCTGAAACAAGCGAGTGATAAGGATCACACTGCCACGCTCGGTACAGCCTCTACACGCGACGCACTAGTATGGCGATCAGTGATATTGTTTTTTTTTTTTTTAAGGACATACAACGGTAACCATATTTGTGAGCAGTTAGCTTCTAGTTGAACTGTGGTTCTTGGTGGTACGTAATCAAAGGTGCCAAGTTTCTTGTATCTTCCACGCCAACCTCTAAGTTTACGAAAATATATAAATCTTATTGTAAGGTGGTTGCTGGAATCTGCAACCTGCCCTTACCTGAAGAGATCCAAGAAGATTGGAACACCAGCACGTCATTCTTATCCTTGGACGGTTTTACAGTTAGGATTGCTATATATTGACACTACAGCGGGTGATGTATCGTCACCTTTGAGTATGCTTATGAGCTTTGTGTATTATTATTCTCACTGGTAAGTTTGAGTTTTCGATGTACAAAATATCCATTCTTAATTGTTTTCATAAATTTGTACATTTAGGTTTTAATCAGCGTAGCGCATTTTTAATTGAAATTACAGAAGCATAATTTAAAGTGTGTGCTATTTTCATAAATAAACACAGTGGGAATAAGGTGTGTGTGTGTGGACAACTGCACATAGCCCAGCACAGCTATTACTAACAACGTGTTTCTCACACTGAACCAGACCACCGACACTGGACTGGAAACATCATACTGTCACACAATATGTAGGAATACAGGAGTGAAATAGCCGGTAGGACAGCTAACACGCGCCAGCAACATGGCGGAGACGACTACGGCCAATCAGCGTAAGGCGGCTGCCCTGCTAGCCGGCAGACAGACCAATAGGAAACCTGCCTCAACATGCAGGAGCCATACAGACACGGGGCTGGTATCAACAGCCGTGGCGGCGAAGTTCACCCCTATCAATCGAGCCTCCACGTAATTTCACGTCTGTATTACTGTCTAGTCTGTGCTATTGTCAGGTTGACATTCTGCTTCATGGACAGGTAAGCCACTGTCCGAATACGATCACTAATAAACACTATACAGGATGTCCCATAAGTCTCGTCTCATAGGGGAAATACGAATGGGTTAACTATGGAACGTGTATAGTGAATATAGTAGTGACGCAGTGTGATGAAGTGCGGCGACGGCATTGTGTTTACATCCATGTGCCGTTACGAATTTATGGCCATGATGAGTTTTCCACATGCGGAATGCGACTTGTCCTATGAGACCGGACTTGTGGCACACCATGAATAATATAATGTATGTGTGTTTGCGCGCGTGTCACTACGAGATCAATATTTTCACAACCGAACACATTCGTTCAAACATAGTTAAACAAATGTGCACTTAATTGAACATATTCTTTTGCTGAATCAACAATATTAAAACTGAGCAAAATTGATCTTCCTGAGATATAAAAATAGTTCTGAGATTGTATTATTATTTATCTCACCCCTGTATTTTATTGATTCAACGATGTACACAACCCTACTGATGGTTGATTCTACCCGTATACAGAGGTTAGTTAAACTCGGCTTTAGCCAAGTTTTCTCGTCAGCTGATCAGCACGTGGTACTGCAACCTTGATTATGAAGTATCTCCAGCACACTTGTGAAACATCCCAGACTATATATATAGCGGGCTTATCTGAACAGTCGCTCGATATGAAGTATTACGCAGTATAATGTACATACAGCCTGTCTGCTGATAATATTTCAAGTGCAGGACGTGAGAAACCACTTGTCGCTCTCGCTCTTATCTATCAGACACAGACATGCTTGTAATGGCGGCCATTATGTTCTCCGACATACACATGTCTTCTACCCGGCTGTGGACTTTTTCATTTATTGAGAGCGGAAACTATAAAACCAGACATTTCCACTTTCCTTGTTAGGCAGGAAACTTCGCCACACAAAACTTATAACACCAGAGGAACTTATTTAGTATTACTCATCTTTGTTATTACGTCATAAAAAGTCAGTGAGGGTGAGCTCTGAAAGTCTGAGAAGAATGAGAATACGACGGAAAGATTGCACATCAGTATAGACGGGGAATATTTGCGTGTCCACCCACCTACCAGGTTAGTAGCTGCTCTCTGATACAGTGGTAAGCTCATGACAATCTGCATTTAGTTGCTTCTCTATTATATACTCGGAGTTCTTCAAGAGAGGGCAGAAAGGTCAAGGAGCAATTGAGACAGAGACATGCAGTTAAAGTTGTTACAACTCTAGCTAGTGTCTGAAAGAAAACATGAGTTTTTTAGTTCCTTACACACCAGTCCAATGTCTTGTATGCAGACACATAACTATCTACAAGGTCACAGACTTAGATATGTCACCCCCGCCAGGAAGTGTCTTTTAATGTGACTTTGAGCTTTGTAATATGGGATGCGTTTACTACATCGAGCCGAGTCTAGAGGCTATACAGAATATCCATAAATTAACGACCCCATTTCAGGCGGCTATAATTTCGGATACAGAGGTGCTGTCAGAAAACGGTTTATTGCAACAGAAAACACACATGCATGAGGCATGAGAGCATTCCGACGTGCGCCCCATTCGTAACCCGGAGCTCTTCCAGTTGAGAGATAGTTCTATCTGGCAATGTAGTTGCATACACTTGGTCCTTTACATAATCCCATAAACAGAACTATGGTGGTGTGATGTCTGGAGGTCTACGGGGCCATGTATAGGTCCATCACGCCCAATCCAACGATCGGGGAACTTGTTGTCGAGGAATTGTCGGACTTCCATCCCCCAGTGAGGGTGTGCTCCATCTAGCTGGAAGATTATGTTTGTCTGAATGTTCTAAAACTGTGGTGTATTGTACAGTTCAAGCATGTAACGGTAATTGGCAGGCCGCGCGGTTGTCTCCTGGAAGAAGAAAGTTCCACTCACGCTCTCTTTGGAAAGATCACACCACGCATTTATCTTGGGACTGTCGCGTTCGTGTTCGACAAATTCATGTAGGTTTTCCGACCCCCATTTGCGACAACTTTGTCTGTTGACTTTTCCAGATACATGGATTGTCGCTTCGTCACTGAATAAGATATTGTTATGAAACTGTTCGTCTTGTTCCACGGGGGTGAGCATGGAACTATGACCTCTTGTGGAGTACTTGCCTAACTATGGTGCGTGGGATATGCAATTATCGGCTTGCACAGCGAATTTATTACTTCGGACTACAGAGAAATACATCTTGAATTGCAGCTGTCGCCTCTGCAGACGCACGAAGCCTACCAATTCCTTGGAATTGTTAGAGCCATCGATCCAGCGACTTCTTTATGAGGTTTCTGATGCTGCCTCCGATAATGTCTGTGAACGGTCACTGGAGATTATGTTTCCCACATCCACTGGACGCACATTGCTTTCTCCTGTACCGTAATCATGGTTCTTCTTGGAAATCCTCAAAAACAGACAGACAAAAAATTGTAGACATTTAGGTGTACAGTTCACGAAACCGATTTCCCTATGCCCCAAGTTATGGTCTCTTGAAATAGGGTCCATAATTTACGGACACTCTGTAGTTCCGAGTAGTCTCATATTGAAATACAACAATAATAAAATAAGTTCAACCTATTCGTATTTCATTTACGTTAAAAACATTTATTTAGGATGTTGTTTAGTCTGTACAATTTTAATTAGTGAGTGCCAACGTAAAGCGATTCGGCCAGGTTGATGAAAATTTTTACTTTAGTCTGCACACTGCTTTGGACAGACTCGGCGCTGAAGCTCAAAATTTCACCGAGAGATGGCCTGAGTTAGCTTTACTAGTAAGTTTAGTTTGTTGAGTGTGTTTGTTCATTGTGCAATCAACAAGGTTTCTTATAGCACTCAAAAGTATTAGAAAGTATTAGAATCACTGCCAAATGACGAGTACTTGATTTTTTCCCGGTGAATTGTCAAGTTTTACGATTGCTAGTGTTTGCATTTGGAACTAGATTTTCTACGAAAGAGCATTTTTTTTGTGCATCTGAAAATTACTTTATTTATTATTGAAGTTTCCCGTTGTGTGTTTGTTAGTTGTGGTTTAGTGAACATAATGTTCACACTTTTACTTACGAGAATAGTAACGTTGAGAGCGCGTGTCGTAAGCTTATTGCACGTGTTTTGTGCAGATGTTAACTCGCAGGTATTTATAATAACTAAGAGTACCGTTGTCTACAGCAATTATTCAACACTCGGGTATTTAATGAGTAGACATAGCAACGAGCAGTTTTCTGAGCTGTAAAATATATATTTAAACATAAGAACGTGTAATGTAAACATGCAGCAAGGCTTGTCAGAGAGATCAGTTAATGCTGAACCACTTCTAGTGAGATATTGAAAGTTATCAGGTATGAGGAAGATATTATAGCAGACAGGTAGCAACTGTATCTTCCCACGGTCCATACACTGTCTAGCGCTCACACCAACATACATAGCACACTATAGTATACACAGTGCCTGTCTCTCATCTTGTATTACATATGTATATACTCTTAATAGCACTACTAGCTTATCAGAAGGTAAATTGACATGCTATAAATTATAGTCGCCGACACATAAGTACATTCGTAAATAATCAAATTACTTTTATTTTGCGCAATATTTTATTTCATATAGCTCGGCATGAAATAAATGTTCTGGACAAATTCAAATTAATTTGACGAAGTATAATAGTGAGTCATGTCTTGTAAAGTGATGCTAAATGGTATTGTTGATAGCAGTGTAGTTGTAGGAGTCATAGTTGAGATATGACTGTTTTTGTACACCTGCGACTGTATCAAGCACCTGAACTAAAGACTTGGCAGGTAGAGAGAACTAGGTACGGTATAGGAAGATAACTGATCATCAACTGTATTGAGGTGGCATAAGTGTAGCGGGCAAATGTTTTATACAAGCTCGTACACATCTATAATGGCCTTATATTGTGCCGATTATTAGCTGTATGTTATTTGTATTTGTATTTTCCGGCACATGTGTTATTATTTCTAATATGAGAGCGAGTTATTAACTGGATTTAAAATTTAATAATAAGTCAAGGATACTATGATTATTAACTTTCACGCAGTGTTTCTCTGCTAGTTGTACTACAGTTCATATTCACGTCCCTCAGTCCAGGCAGAGCGACCACAGACTCGCTTCACGGGCCAGCTCACCACTCCAGTGTCAGTCTGTAATACTATCCACAGGATACTCCCTACCTCTGCTTCGAATGCGTTTTAGCGAGTTATAACTATTTTTTAAAGAAACTATTTAACACTAATTATACTTGTATAGTTACATACGAAAAGAGCACCACTATGTCGCTATAGTTTTAAAAATTTAACACCTTTATTAGAAACACCAATTTCGAGCCGCTCAAAATGGCCAAAAATGGCTTTTCCTCGTTTCATCGCATGCATCACTCGCTGCACACAGAGTGTACTGCTTTGTCGGCACTTTCAGCACTCCATAGACTTCATGCGACATCTGTCGGCGACTTTCTAAGCTTTTCAGCGTCACCGACACTTCCACACCACGTCTTGTCAGCGCCATTGTGTAAGCCTCCACTCAACCAGCATGACGTACCTTCGTGTTGCTCCTGGTCATATGGAGATACTTAGTGCCCAAGAAGTTGCATTATTTCTTTCACATCATGTAGCATAGTTAACTTTTGTTTTGTTCATAAGTCATTTTGAGGCATTTGTGATAACATTTTAATATATTTTCATGTTCTTCAAGATGCAAGCCATCGAGTCTACCCTCCGTAGGTGAGTCTTCCCACCGCGTCCGCGCTTGTTAGACCCTGTTGTGTTTCGTTAAAAAAAAACTAACGCTAATTCTCCACTTCCCTTTTTATTTGTTACTGTGGAGGGTTTAAGTTCTCCAACTTCAGTTTCAACTTTAAGTTCTTCAAGTATTCTACTGCCTAAGTTTAAGAAAGTATAAGAATCCTACTGTTAAATTCAAGTAGTCCACTTCAATAAGACTTCAATATTACTTCAAGTATGCCAGCGTTTCCGATAGTTAAAGGATTCGACTTTGGCCGTTTACATTCATCATTTCTTTTCTTTGGACGTCTACTCGTCACCACGTCATACGTTCAGCTAAGTTATACGTAGCCACATAAACTTTAATTGTCATCTAGAACTTTTATACCTATATAAAATAAATCATTGACTTCTTTGTTTATCAATTCATGTTTTCAAGTAAATAGACGTTAGTATGTACGTGGGTACCCATACGAAAGTTTAATATGTAAGAGGGTTTGCATAGCCCTGTATATTATATCATATCATAAATGTTGCAATACGCAATTAAATGTTTCTTGTATATTCAAACTGCCTAGTATTTTATATAATAAATCGTAACTTTCACTCTGCCTAATATAAATGTTTTATTTAACAGCTCTTCCTCTGGGAATATATTTATTTTATTTTTATTCATTCCATAATGTTAGCTCTACATGAGCAGCAGTCATAGGCAACAGCCTATTTTGTGACCAGTCTTCCTGCCAGCACACGTTTAAAGATTACATATTATAAATAAGGTAGCAGACCATACCAAACCTAAATACACCGAGAGTGATACAGGACAATATTTGCTGGTTGGAGAATTAAAAAGTGCTAAAGAAATTTTACAACTGCAAGAGATACTTTTTAAATAATGTTGCGTCATGTAATTGACAATATTTATACGTGTTCCAGGGAAGGGGGGACAACAAAATACGAGAGTAATTTATGTCAATTCGTACACGCGTTTATTTACACATTAAAGTCTAGTATTTAACCCATCGACACAAATACGACTGTTACTTGTCTATATTTTGCTATAGTGTGCCCAAATGTTACATAGGCCTAATTTCTTACGTACTGCGTACATCGACTTAACTCTTTTAATGCTAGAATTATATACATATATAAATCAATGTGTGTATGTCTATGGACTCCAAAACGGCTGGAGAGATTTTGATTGAATTTTCAGGCAGTCTTCAGATTAGCTCAGCGGGTGATCCTGTCAAGTTTGGTAGCAATCAGTCAGAGCAGCAGATATATATATATATATATATATATATATATATATATATATATATATATACTTTTTCCAAATTTTGTGTCATATTTTCCCTACATATTAATAAATAATAATAATTAAAAATTAATTATAATTAAGTAGGATCCAGATCTGGAAGTGTGCGGCATGTCAACGTATAGACTTCAGTTTTTAGCTATTAGTGCTACTCGGGTCACTAGTATTAAATATTTACTTCAATATTACCGCAAAAAATCTAAAGATATTTATATCTTACTGCTTTGTTGTAACCTTAAGTATTAATAAGTAGGGAGCCTTGATTCGCGCGCTAGTTTGTTTCAGTGACAACATACCACTGATATTAGCAGCGTGGCTTGATGTAGAGATGTCGATCATTCGACTGTGACAAGCTGACAACACACGTCTGTGATTGGCTGGTACAAACTCACGACGTTGTAAGCACAACCAATCATTGATGACGAGGCAGCGCTGCAGACGTGCAAGTTGCAGCAGAAATATTTTCGTGAAAGTCAAGGATCCTTACAAATAATACTTGCTACACATTATTTAAAATACTAAAAGTTGTATAAATATCTATGTGTGATATGTTTGAGAGTCTTCTACTATAGAACTGAATTACTAAGCGGAACATTGTGGACATAACGCGGTTACACTGATATGTTTATGTACGCGATGACCAGACAAACTCGGTTTTTTAGCCTATAATGACGTAGGATAAACTTGAAAATTCTATCAAATCCACCACTGCAGTTCGCTGTTACTGTTCTAGTCCATTATATACCTTATGTTCTCCAGCTATAACACGTTTGTTTGTTTTGTTGCATGGAGACTGTCAGTAAAAACAATGTAGTAAACAGATGCGTCGTTACGAGACCTGTATATACAGACTGTCCATAGTAAAGTCTTGGTTTCACCTCTGTTCTGAGACGTAGGCGATGTTGGAACCCATCACTGTGATGCGAGCTGTGAAGTGTGCAGCATATCTCAGCGTAGTTGAGTTCAAGTCGACTCTAAGTAATACAGTGTTATAACTCTGGCAGGTTATGGCAGTTCATCTTTGTTGTGCACACTGGCGAGGTAATGTAGAGCGAAGTATGTAGTCGTCAAATGTGACATGACATGACCCACGTGTTCGCTGTAGCTAGGATCATGTCGCATATACCTAGAAGCAACTATTTGGTTCAAGGACCAGCAGGCTGGACTGTATATACTATGTCTTCAGATACTTGTATATTGTCTGCTGCTACACTGAGTGTATAGTTGTATATGTGACAAGGTAGCTGTCTGTGAGTGTTTACATACAAGGTCTGCTGTTGGAAAATTAACACGGCTTGTATAACTATGGACCAGTAACAAATTTGTATAAAAGTAACGAAGACAACTCTCATATCAGTTGCCAAGTAATGCTGGCTTCTTATTATATATATATATCGGCAACCAATGTACAATAGTTGAAGCTCGAGAAGATATAAGACATAAGGTTCAACGTGCAAATAATTAAAATCACGAAATGTATATTTCTCTACCAATACACGACCCAGTACAAAGACACAGCAGTCACACTCCTCATATACATATAGGGCGAGTCTACCGCTAATATAAAATACGGTAAATAAACCAAGAGCATCTAAGCACAGAATACGTACTTGTGCAGAAGTGAAATGTGCGTGTGATGGCCGTGACGTAAGCTAGGTCGGTTATTGTCTGCACGAGGCGTTAGACATGGTCTGTAGAGAGAGAGGTAACTCGAGGAATGTGCGTCGACAAAATGTTTCCTACGTCAATGTCGACTGTTGCACCTTATACGATTCTACGATGATTATTTGGTACATTTTAATTGTTAACAGACGAATAACAAACGTTTAGTAAAGGCGTGCATGAAGTCTCATTAGTCAGGTCAAGTGTAAAAACATGAAAAACATTAGATGAAGGGATATTTTGCTAGTTGAATGACCTGCATGACAGAATCCAGTGGCCTGCGTAACCTCAAGACCGACAGTTTGTCAATTATCTGCTCCACTATGGAGAAGCAGGCAATGGATTGAGGAAGGACTTAAGTAGGCTTGTAGCCTGGCAATGGATACTAGCTCGTAGGTTGTTTTGCTTGGCAAGTTTTCCTTTCCCAATGTATAACGTAACAAGTACGTAGGACACGTTATATACTAGAATAAACAATGTATATCTACTTATTGCCGCCATGTTTGCTGGTTGTGTGTATGTGCAGGAGGCGTTGTCAGATGTGCCAGTGGTGCTGGTTGGCAACAAGACGGACCAATGGGGAGAGCGCATGGTGAGCTGTGAGGATGGACAACGACGCAGCAAGGAGATAGGCTGTGTATGTTTCCACGAGATCTCAGTGAGAGAGAGTGTAGAGCAGGTGAGACAAGACCTCTCTCTCATGTTCTCTACAATCAACTATACTGGCTGACATATTACATTCACTCATTCGTCAGGGGATAGACAAGACACGCATGTTCTGATGTCCATTAGTGCTAGATCTATGGACGAGGCCGGATCTAAGTTAGGGAGGAAGGGACGTGCCTCGCGCGGCAGATTCTGCACTGTATCATTATAAACGCACTAAAAACTGTGAACAAACTTGATGGTGAAGGTGCCTAGAATCACTTTTACCACCTCTCCTCTTTAAATTCTGTATATCTGGCCCTGCCTATGTACCTGGGAAATAATACAGTTTTCTTTTGGGGTCCAGCTACATTTCAAGCAACTTCCGAGTCGCTTTTCCAATTACTGGTCCTTAAGAGGTATTGATCCATACCACCTTGGATTTATCTGTTTTTTTTTCTCTCGATAACTTCTATTCCAGGCGATGTATCAAAATTTTTGTCATGATAGGGCATAGATACAAACATAATCGATTTTTTTTAATTGCTGGAACCATAATATATTCACTATTTTGCAACAGGAAACAGCTGAAAAGGAAAAATTGCTTTATTTACGGGAGCGACTACAGAGGCCACAGAATTAACAAAAACAATGCCATATAGATTCCAAAAAGTGAACGAAACAATAAACTATGCCTTGTCAGCGTGAAAA
Organism: Medauroidea extradentata; assembly: GCA_003012365.1. Taxonomy (NCBI): domain Eukaryota; kingdom Metazoa; phylum Arthropoda; class Insecta; order Phasmatodea; family Phasmatidae; genus Medauroidea; species Medauroidea extradentata. The sequence goes on from PNEQ01114281.1 coordinate 47,010, forward strand.
AAGCAAAACAATGTGTTTATTCTCTGATTTATAAGAAAAATCGTAAAATCGATCTGACAGGGATCAATCCCCCTTAATTGTTTTTAACAGCTTCTGGAGGATGATGAACAAGTAATAAAGACACATATGAGTAGATGGAAATACAAGGGTGCTTATCGACCTTATTGTATTGGCAGCCATCTTGTTTTGTCGGCCATGTTGTATTCCATTTTCTCCTGATCTATCATTCTGTTAACTTTATTCCTGCTCTTTCATTTAATTACTTCTTGCTCTGTCACAGCTCCAGCGACAGGACACTCCCTCTCTCCCAAGCTCTCTCATGGCACCGGCGATACGACGGCTTCCCTTTTGAACGATGTCATGTCCGCCATTTTGTTTTCGTGTCACATCGTCCCTCTTGTCGTGCAGTGTCGTTCATATTTTCGACGGAATGGGGAATTTTTCTTGCAGATCTTCTGCTAAGCTTCGGGGCCGCTAGTGTTGGCATGTTTCCAGCAAAACCTGCTAGGCAGCGTGGTAGTTAGCAGCCATATTTGTTCCAATGGTTTTTTCGTTGTCTGCTAGTGTCGATGATTTAAAGAACGAAGTCGTATGTGCTGGTATATGGAGAGCTCGACCTTCTTATTATTATTATTGTTTTTTTTGTGTATACTAAAAATTCTTTCGCCGATTGTCAGGATCGAACCATGAATCCTTATATCCCTGGCAGACACACATCCTTGACCGCTCGACTAACAGTGCAATAGTGACATATGTAAATGTAGTACACATAAAATAGGGCTTATTAATTATGCATATCCAGAATCATGATAGTTTTGTATGTTTTCCTTTCATTTTAAATTGTATAGCATGCCTATGTATTATTGCTTTATAAAATTAAGTATTTTTTTGTATTACCATCTGCAGAAAGTTTTTGTTGTGTCTTATAATTATTTAATTTATATAATTCCCTTGATTAAAATAAATTTCTTACTAGCACGTGTTCTATGGAGTTCATTACCCAAATACTTCGTAACAGTTTTAGTATACCTATGTCTAACGGGTTTTACGTAACATTTATTATTTTCCCCCATATTAGCATAGGTTGAAAGTATTGACTAATTGTTTTTATATTTCCGTAAGAAATACGTATGACTAATGAATTTTTAATTTATAAATACGAGTATATTTCTTGCGACATAGCTATCTCTAAGTATTTTATAATTCTTACCGTAGATATTTTATTTTAAAAAATTTTGCCATACATTACTTTAGTATATATATTGTCATATTTAAGTATCCTATTGTCATTTGTTTAGGTTTCATTTACTTTAATTTTTTTTAATCTTTGCGCAGGCGTCTTGTTGTTTATAAAATTTAATTTTTTTACAATACTAGCAAATGACTGAATGTTTTAAAATGTGGCTTATAACTTTTTATTCATACGTTTATTTAATTTTAAATATATTTTATTGCTACTTCGTGTATTATTCTGTTCAATACCCAACATTATTCATACCAGTTTTAGCATATCTAATAATTTTTATATACATTTCCTTGTGACCACGGCCATAGAGGAACAGGTCTGGACATTTGAATTGACCACGTTATGACTTAGGCTATTGGCGCCACTGGCACTGTGGGGTTTTTTTGACACAGCGTAAATGGGACTACAAGGAGCAAACTCGTGTCGGAGCTGCTAGGAGAACTGTTTGTACGACGCTATACTGCAGTGTTATAACAACACTTCATTGATAGTGGCGCTTTCAGTCATAACCTACCTACTTTCTCTTTTCTATGGTCATAACGGGGTCAACTCAATAGCATTGTTAGATAGGCGAGTGTCCAGACCTGTTATTCAAAGACCGTGCTTGTGACATAGATTTTTCAAATTTAATATTTTTAACACATGTTATCGTATGTTGGCAAGTTTTAGTCATGACTTATTTCTTATCAGTAATATTTTCTTAAGGCTTAGGTATGTCTACTTATTTTCTTAATTTATAATTACATTCATACAGTTTTTTTTTCATGTGGCAAAGCTATCTCTTATTATTTTATTCTTAACATATTATGATACACTTTATTTTAATTTAATTTTATAACACATTCTATTTTTAAATATTTGTTCTCTTGAGTCATAGTTAATCCTATTATAAAAAATATATAATCTTATAATAACTATGCCTATTTTTCGTTATTTTGCTAGTTATTTATTTACATCCACAATCTTGTTTCAATCATTTGTCGTTTGTTTTCGTCATAATATATTTTGACATCCAGCTCAGTACTTTGCAGCTACCTTTGGCTAGTAGGTATTGTTGTAGTCGACTATCTTTGTTTCCTCACCTTGCCTGGCAGATACGGCTTATTCCATCAGCAAGTTATGTTTACAGTGATGCCACACCTTTCTGTTGTTAAGAAGACGTTTAACATGTGTATGGGACGTTGTCCTTATGGGCATATTTTAATTTTGAGTACACTGAAATTTTCTTTGCCACAAGTAGTATTCGAACCATCCAACCTCGGATTTCCACGTCAATTTTTATCGATAAGTATCGATCCGCTAGTTAAACGACTAAAAAATATATCCTAATTTGTGTTTAGTCCAACCAATAATTCGGTAATACGCACATGTATATTTCCTATTATAATCTTACAAGGAAATTTTACGACAGTTGTCATACCAGTTAACATCATACTTCGAAATTCAGTTTTTATATTACTATTACAGATACTAACCACGGCCGTAGAAGAACAGGTCTGGACACTCGCCTGGAAACTTGACCCCCTTGTTGTTTGGCTGTAGTTTACCAAGTTACCGATAATGCCATACATTTTTGGCGCTGTAATCCGGGCGGTCGGACTCAAACTCCACCCACTTCCCTACCACTAAGATAAACAATTTATCAAAACGTATTTTTTAAAATTTTTTTAAAAACTCTTCCTTTGCTCACAATTTAAAATCATGGCTCCAGCAATCTTAATTTACTTTATAATGTTAACGATGTAAAAAAGTGGGCGTAGTTTGAGCCCGACCGCACAAATTACAGCGCCAAAAGTACGACATTCTCGGTAACTTGACGAACTACAGCCAAACAACAAGGGGGTCAAGCAAAATACATTGGTAGATAGGCGAGTGTCCAGACCTGTTCTTCTACGACCGTGACATAAAAACCCTTATAAACACGTTTAGGAATACCGGCCTAAGAATTTCGAGATTTCTGGGCAAAAGTTATGATGAACTCGTCTCTTTTTCAGATTTCATCGCCCTAAAATTAATGGCACAGGCATAGGTAACTCGGAATTAATAATAAACGCAATTGTTAAAGTACGAAACATTTTTTGCGGTCATTATTACAAAACGTTTTTTTCTTAATGTAGGTATATGCAATGTTCGCAACCGTGCTCATTGCTGACATTATAGTTTCTGCTGTGAGCTTTCAGTCCGCCCTTGTTTGCATACATCACAGCACAGTTGCCTGCTTCATGTCTTCGCGCGCTATCAGTCCGTGTGAATACAGCTCTACAATACTTGCAGGACTTGTCTGATCATTGACGTCGTCATCTGCAGCTTGCTGGTGTTGGCCATTGTTTCTGTCCATAACCTTCTCACATGCCTGCTTGCTAACTTGTAAGTCTTCATTACTATCGCCTGGAAGAAGTTCTTGCTGTTTGTCTCGTAGACTGTGGTACATATCTACTAACACTCCCTGCTGTGTGTATTCAAGCTGCTCGTAAGCGGCACTACAGTTATCACACGAACAAATCTTATAGGAACCTCTAAGAAGACAGCTACTAGTTTCATTGGCAGTACACGCCTTGCCGCAATATTTACAGTCGGCTCCCGATCACATATGTTGAGGTTGGCTTTGTAGTTTGCAGGTCTACTCTAAACCGTTTCCACATTCATTTTATTACAACCGATGCAACGACGGTAGGAGATACTAGTGACGATCTTCTCTCCACCACACTTAGAACATACTGACAACTCTTCGAATCACAGCGCTCCAAGAGGGTATTTGCCTCGCCACGAAGTAGAAATGTATTTTCTCAAAACGCAGAGCACGAGATATATTCTCAGAAATATCGTCTAGTTCAAATATAAATAAAACTGAAGCAAATGACAAATGTAAAATTACATACAACAAGAATATACACTACCGTAATATATTACAAAATACAGCACTAAAATAAAATATACTACAACATGGTAAGGATTATTATAAACATTTAGAAATAAAAATATCGTAAAAATGTATGTGTAGGGATCTACTTATAAATTAAAAATTAATACGTCATATCTATTTCTTACGAACATATATAAACAATTAGTCATTACTTCCAATATATGCTAATATATGAGAAAATAATACAGTTTATGCAAAAAGCTCCAGACGTAGGTATGATAAAAACAGTTATGAAGTATTTTGGAGGGTGAACACTGTAAGATATGTGCTGGTAACAAATTTTTTTTTAATCAAAGGAATTATTTAAATTAAATAATAATGATAAGACACAGCAAAAACCTTCTCATACGGCAACATGGGAAAAAAATAATAAATTCTATAAAACAATAACACATAAAGATGCTATACAATTATAAATAATAGGAAATCATATAAAACTATTATGATTCTGGCTATGCAGCATTAACAAAACGTATGTTATATATACTGCATTAAAACAGTTCTCGGTCACCATTGTGCCGACACCCGCAGCTCAATTGGTTGAGAGGCCGATATTGGTGCAAGGGGTTCTGGGTTCGATTCTCAGGCCTGGCTGGGTGTAAAATTTGTGTTTGTCCGTTTGAGTCATTTCAATTGTCCGAGTAACTTTAACTGTCACAACTGGGGAATAGTCTAACAATGCAGCTGTAAAGGGGGGATGTTTGGCTCGTTGGCGATGTTGAGATGTCGCCAAGAAGCCTAACATTAAAAAAAGGCATTCTTAGCCGAGCGGTCAAGGACGCGTGTATTTGTCAGGGACACAACTTTTCATGGTTCAATCCTGACCATCGGCGAAAGAATTTTTAGTGCACACAAAAAAAAATCATAAGTGCGAGCTCTCCATATACCAACACATACGACTTCATTCTTAAAATCACCGACACTAGCACACTCTAGCAGACAACGGAGTAACTATTGGAACAAATACGGTTGCCTACTGTAGTGCTGCCTAGCAGGCAGTGCTGGAAACATGTCAACATTAGTTCCCCCAAAAGCCAACTATATATACAAACATCCCCGAAGTCTAGCAGACGACGCACAGGAAAAAAAATTACACGTTCCCAAGTGACTTCGAAAAAGTAAACAATATGAGCGACGCTGCACGAAAAGATGGACGATGTGACACGACAACAAAATGGCGGACGTAATGAGAGGGCGTCGTGTCGCCGTTACCATGACAGAGAGAGAGCTTGAGAGAGAGGGTGTTGTGTCGTCGGAGTTGTTCTATTCTGAATGAAAGACAGAGCAGGAAATAATGGAATGATAGAGCAGGGGATATTGGAATACACAATACAAGATGGCCGTATACAAGATGGCTGCCAATACAAAATGTGTCGCCAATACATGATGGTCGACAAGGTACCGGCGACCTGCGCCTTAGAAACGAACACTCTATTTCCATGTACCATATGAATGCAGGTCCAGTCACGTGGTATACCTATGTCCGAGAACAGCCAGTTATCAGATGATGTCAATTTGAGTCCTCAGGTATTCTTGCATGCTAGTCTACATGTCAGTGCACACGCCCATACCTTACCTCGTCACATCCGAGACTACGCAGGAGTGATTCAAACAATACGTGTGTTCATGCCGATGTAGAACACAGCGCTGTATTATTATGTACGATCACATTCTTGAGTTTAAAGACCTTCTTGTCTGAATTCACTGCCTTATATATAATCTAGTATCGTATATTATTCGTTCATTTCCTGTTGCTCAAGTATGTAGCAGTTCATGGACAAATTAAATTTTTGATTTTGTATTTTAAAAAACAATTCGGAAAGTCGACAATGTTTTAATTCATATATGTCATTTTCCAATTTAAAAAAAAAATATTGTTATTCTATGTGAATTGCTTAGTTTCTGTTCTTCAGTTGGTTTTTCTTTAATGCATAAAATTGTTTATAATCCAAATTTAGGTATCACTATACAAAAACTAAGAAAGTAAAAACAAATTAATTTCAGCAAAAAATAGTACCAAGGTATGTCTAGAAAACAAATCATAAATCGTACAAATGTAGAAATTATTAAAAGCGAATATAATTTTCGGTGGACCACCACCTTAAATAGCAAGACGAAGCCTAAGTTAGGATTCAGTACTTGTGGGAATCGTGCCGGACGATGCTGTTGCAGGACAGCGTGTCTCTAAGATATCTCCCGTCCGTCTATTCAACGCCGTTCCAAACTCACCTCACGTTAGACCTAACCAGTGCTATAGTCATAGATGTAAAACGCTAATGAAGTTATGTTTTAGGACAATAAGAAGCATGAAGGTAGGGATGTAGGTGCCACTACGTAAAGGAGAGCTGTTATTGTCATGGCAGGTATGGTCGGTGTTCAGAGATGTGTGTCGCTTCTGGAAGGTCCACAGCAAGTGTCCTCGGCTGCGTCGTAGTTCCAGTGACCTTCAAGCTGGCAATACTACCACACCTGACTGCAGTAACGGTTCTCATCACGTCACTTCTCCGCTACTCGCCGTCCTAGGTGAGTCTATATACACTAGTACAAGGTAGACATGCTATACCTAGCCGAGCTAGTAGTTCCAGTGACCTTCAAGCTGGCAAGACAACAACACCTGACTGCAGTAACGGTCCTCATCACGTCACTTCTCCGCTACTCGCCGTCCTAGGTGAGTCTATATACACTGGAACAAGGTCGACACGCTATACCTAGCCGAGCTAGTAGTTCCAGTGACCTTCAAGCTGGCAAGACTACCACACCTGACTGCAGTAACGGTCCTCATCACGTCACTTCTCCGCTACTCGCCGTCCTAGGTGAGTCTATATACACTGCAACAAGGTCGACACGCTATACCTAGGCGAGCTCGTAATTCCAGTGACCTTCAAGCTGGCAAGACTACCACACCTGACTGCAGTAAC
>PNEQ01114282.1:0-54105 GCA_003012365.1 Medauroidea extradentata
TTTTGTATTTCATGCAGCATTCAATTTTTGTTTCTCAAATTAATTTATACCAGATGACAAGTTTTATTACATAATTAACCGCAGCTATAGAAAATAATTTGTCTAGTAGCACTCACACACAAGCTTTGCTTATGTGAGTGTGATGTCTTCCAATATATAAAAAGTATTTATGTAAAGGGCTGTAATCGATGTATGGAAAATAAAAATTATTATAAATTATTATTATTATAAAAAATGCATGTAGTTAATGCTGGAACTGTAAAACAAATGTAAGTGAATACTAAAATACATCAATATGAAAATAAATACTCACAACTTTCATTATTTAACATTTCCATCATTATGTAAACCCGAAAAAGTACAACAACACATACAACTTTATTTTCTGAAAATTCACTACAAAAAATATTCATAACTTATTTAAGAAGCACATATTGATAAGATGCTTACAGGTGAAAGTAAATGCATTGATTGCGTAATACCAACATAGACTCAAAAAAAGTTTTACTGGTTAAAAAAAAGTCAGTATACCTAAATTTATACAAACATTTACAATTTTACCTGTATCCTATTTAAACACACATTTATGTACTAAACAAACATGTTACAAGAGCCTTAAATTACTGTATGTTACTTTCTGTTAATTTTTGTTTGTGAACTGTTTGCTTTGATGTTGTAATAGTAGCCAATAAATTATTGATTACAATCGTGAAATCCAAGATATTGAAATTTTGAAAATATAAAAATTACATAAATGCTTAAAATTGGTTAGTTTTTGAACGAACCTTAATTTATGCATTAATTTGGTTACAAGCCTTCCCCTGTTTGAAGCAAAAATAGGAAACGCGTTAATGCACAAGCCGAAAAACCATAACTATATAGATTCAATTGTATCACTGTCCTCACAAGAGTCCTCTGGTGAACTTAAAATGTTATCTGTCTTCATTTCTGATGAAGCCGTACCATCTGCAGTTTCCAACTGCCGGATCTGTTCTTTCCAGTTTACTTTTAGGAGTTTCTCGCAGACTAGTAATTACAGGATCTGAGGTGATAAGAAGTCTGTGGAGTAAGTCAGTGTTCGTGTCCTTTCTTGATGTTTTACGAGTGAAAAGTTCCCTGTGTTGCATGTTGTGTTTGTTCCGTGCCTCTTGAGCTTCTTCAGAACATTGGCCAATCGGCAGAATACAAGATGCTACAATATCTCTTCCGTGAAATAATATCTTGTGAAGGCTTACAGGCATTGGAAACCAACTATACTCTTTGAGGTATATATCTCGCGTCTCCTTAATGTAGAGGTCAAACTTGTCCAAGTTTATTTTGAAATTTTAATTTATGCATTCTAAAATTACACCTAATCGTGTGATTAATTCTTTTTTAACTCCTGTTATTTCAGCAGACTTTTCGGCATTCCTAGAAAAATCTCCTTGCTGTGTTCCCATCATTAGAGTTACCGGTTTGTAGTTTCGGCATGTCAATCAACAAACCTAACTCACGTTTAAATTGAGCTTGTACATGTTTCTTCTTTTGAGATACTCTTTCTTTATTCTCAAATCCACAAACTCGCCATAATTGTAACTCTAAACGATAAGAAATATGAAGGACACATTCCAGTAACCTGATCCAAGCATGTAGTGGCGAGAAGCCGAAAGAAAGATAATCTTTGTTTACGTCCTTTACATAAAGAGCATTCATATTGTTCATTTCACTTGGCTTAGCACCACACAAGTAGCATGTTTGGGTTGAAGTACATCCTGATATGGCATTAACGAACTTCCCATCTATCATGCAAAGCAATAACTTCGCGGTTATTATTAATTCACTTCTATTAATAACTACGATAGTAGGCGTAAGTGCCGCAGCTTGTTTTTCCACTTCTTCTACTGCTGTGGTGATCAACTCCGCTGATTCTTTGGCAAATAAGAATTTGATGGGGCGACAGAGTCTTGTTGAGGATGGAGCAGAATTTTGCCATATTATGGTTTTAGACTCCTGGGTGCCAGAGTACATTTGTAAGGGCACCATAGAAATACTAAATAAACTTTCATCAGTCAAATGTTCTTCTGGAAACGTCGGTTTATATTTACTTTGCTCCGCCCCATCACACCCCATTTTATTATAATTTTGAGAGTTGTAGTTTCAAGCAAATGCAACCTCTCGCGAACTTGTTGAACATGACACAACCTTGTTACTGTGTGATCAATGAGCGATTGCAGTGATGATTCGGCAGATATATCTGTTATGACGATTTCCGGAGGGTAACATAACAGTTTAGATTCCTTAACTTTGTAATAAGGGGGGAAACATGTGCAATTTACGCCCTTGACTCGTTGCCGTATTCGTTTGTAATCGCTTGTAGAAAGGTTAGTATCTACTATCATAGCAAGTGCTTCGTCAGAAGATAGTGATTCGGGTTTTTGACAAAGTGACCTGCGGGCCTTTTTAAATGCTGTACCTCTTTCTGGAGATGTGCAACACAAAGTTGTCTTACAATAGCAGCTGAATCTCTTTTACCGTCCTTTCTTAGCGTCCTTCAAGTAGCCATGGATAATTCTTCTTGGCTGACTGAATGTACGAGATCTTTTACCTTGGATAACCTAGCTTTCCGACCACACGCATGAAAGGGTTTCTGAGGCCTACCGGACCTATTATACGTGCTCTCTTGCTTTGATGTACACGGGAGTGTATCAAATACATCTTCAGGAAAGCTTATATTTTCCTGAAGCCAGGCAGAATAATTGTTTAGAAACCGCTCTCGGTGCCTTGCTACTTTTTTTCCATTTATTGTCAACTGTTTGACAGAAATTTCTAATCGTCGCTTTAATACTCTTTAAAGAAGTATCAGTTGATGGTAACTTACCCACTTGATGCAAAACGAAGTCAAGCTGGGCGTCAAATCTTGAATCTTTGCTATTTTCAATCCATATGTGGAACAGGGACTTGCGAGAAATAGACGGCATCGTTCTAAAAATAATCTAATAAATATTTAGTGCGCAAGTTTGCGCAAAATATTTATCATTTTCCAAATAGTCAAACATTTAATCTGTTATCCGTATAGGGTCTCATAATCCAATAATGTTAAATAATAAAATTTAATTCTAGTCAAAGTTGAAATATTACATTGAATAAACACGTAATTTACTCACCTTTTCAAATGTATTCTCCGGATAAACTAAACACACATTTATACAACTTATGCCTTCAACTATAAGATAACACAATGGACAAACATAATTGACCACTGAAATTACACTGAAGTTAGTGGGAGAAGTATACGAGCCAAAGGAACTATGCAGACTGGTCTGCATGAGTCATTGCTGTCTACTAGCACTGCCAGGAGTGACATGTTTGCGCAGATCCCAGCATGACCTTTCCCACTTTTCCAGGAAAACAAACACATTCTCACACACCTGGGTCCTTCTACGACAAGTGGCAATTACTAGCTTTCCATTTCAGGCTTGGTCGAAAATCTAATTTTTTCCTTGTAGATTGTCAAAATTGCACACTGTGCGGCGCCCCTAAACAAGTTTGAAAAGATTCATTTAGCGCAAGCTACACACGTTCAAAGATTTTTTTAAGAAAATGTTTTTACTGCTGAAGTTTGTCCGAAAGTATTTTGCGATTTCGAATGTACGGCAATTTATTAAAATAAAATTGCTAGCCGTGTTCCCGGTGGAGCATGTGTGAAACGTGGCGGATGATGCTACTCTGTGGTGGTGATTTCATAACACTCTCACAGCCCCCCTTAAATTATAGCATTCCATGGCTGCTCTGTACTCACTTCACACATTCCCTTTACCAGGTTTCTACACGTGTATGTAAAGACTGCCGCCTGGCTGGTGCTTGATCTGCATGTCGGTGTTGAGTTTTTTCTCAAAGACCAGTCAACGTGCGTCCACGATGCTTATAGTCCGTCTCATGTAAGAATCCCACATTTTGACAGTCGTGTTGATAGCTCCTTTTACAAATGCTGTCATATTATAAGTAGTATTTTCCTCGGCCATACGTGAATTTTGCACAACCACACTCAGCTGGCTCTCAAACTGTGCAGATTATCAAAATGAAACGTACTTTTCTGTAAAAATGTTCACATGTGATAATCTTCAGAACTGTCAAAAACTGGAATTCTAATGTGAAACAGACTATATATACGAAAAGAAAACACTTCAGACTACTTCCATAGATACCTTCTTAAGACACCGCGCACATTCGAAACATTATTTTAAGGGGTGGATTAACCCAAAATTCGTATTGTTTTAGTAATATTAATATTTGTGCGAGATGTAGTTTGTTTTATGAAAATATATTGGGACTCTTTTCACTGCAATGACTTTATAAAACTTTCATAGTTTTTGTAAAACAGCATGTCAAAGTCGAAATTTACATAAAACGGTTTTATACTAGAAAGGAAACATATTGACTTACCGAAATCAAATAATTCGCGCTGAAGAACAGTGTCACCGGCTACGTTAAGACCTGCATAAAAAACTGAATTAAATTTTAATTTTCTATTTAAACATATTAAGAAAATATTAAATCTTTAATTTCAAATGTACTACTTTTTTATTTAAAATAAAGCTCATTGTGTTTTATAGCGCTAAACATGGATAAAATTAACCAATTCAGTCGCTTATTTATTAAGATGTACGTACCTGTTTCGTTCTAAATTTACCTCTACTATTACACTGGACTTGGCTACAGATATGAGTTCAATGAAATATAGGGTCACGGCTTGAAGTCCCGCAGTAAAAACTTTACAGCAGGAACGCTGAGCGTGCGTTCGGGACTTTAGGCTAGAGGCGATAATCACAGTACATGTGCCAGCCGGCGTCACTCGCATAGAGCATCATCGATTTTCTCCTCACTCACACACACGCACATTTATATGGCGGCCTCCTTAAGCGCTAGTCAAAATATATGCTTCCCTATTTTGTTATGTTAACAAATATCAGATAGTTAAAAAGAAATGTTACTGTCAAAACAGTAAGTTGCAAAACTCAAGGAAACATTCAAGTATTTTGGATGCATTTGAAATCGTGCTATAAATGTGAGTTCACGCAATATCGCATTTTTTTTAAAGCCGGACATGATCATCGGCTATAAAGAGAACGGTGAACTGGCACAGCGCAAAATACCGCAGATGAAATGTGAAATGCCGGCACGCTATTTTCCATCCCCCTCCCCACTCCAACGCTGAACAATTTTTTTCATCCGCATCAATACGCGAGCCGTTTGTAAAAGTCGTGTCACGAGCCACCGACTGGGCTGGCCCTGTGTCTGGTGACGTATGTTCCCGCGAGATTGATATCAACTCCGACGAGAATTATTTACTGCCGTTTAATGATGCGGCAAACGTTTAGCCCACTGCTCCAATCTGCTCAGACGTCCTGAGCCGATAGATTTCGCCTAAGAAAGAAAACGTGTTACTAGGGAATCATTATAATTGAGGATTTTTTATATATGAGCTATAAAAACTTTTCTAGACAGTAATGGAAGTTTTTCATCTATTCACAGTATGGGTCACTTACCTGTCGTGGCTAGTTGTATTAAGGCCGTGTCCGAATTCGCTTGAAGTTCTTACATGAGCGTACTTATCCCCGGAAATGACATCACAAGGACTGTCCGAATTAGAAGTGAAGTATGCAACTGCGCAAGGGAGCACAAGGAAAATAATGTGTGTACTTCTGTGTCCTTCTCGCGTCCTCGTAGCTCTGGTGTTGTCGCCATTTTGAAATTTGAAAAGTTAAAATTACTGCTTGTAGGTTATGTATTCTAACATTGTAATTTCGGGTGGCTACACTGTTTGTAAGTGTGTCCCGTCACAGTTTTCCTTATATCTCAAACTGCTTTTATTTATTTGCAGATTGCGTGTCTGAATATCCTTCGAGGATTATATATGTAAAATTTTACTTCATGAGCCATACCTACATTCAAATATTGGCACGAAAATGTTGTTTTCATTTAACAGCTGGCTCGATATGGGCCATAGATAAGTGTGTAATTTATCAACAGAAATAAAAAAGAAGCTTTTGTCCGAATTCGTTAAATATTGAGGAAAGGACAAGTAAAGTAAAAGCTACATTTGCGGAAGAACATACTTGGATTTGGGCACAGCCTACGTCGTAGAAAGTCGTAGACATTAGTTGTAAGGCATGGCGAAATGTGGTAGGTCAATGTTTTTAACGGCAAGTTAACGTAAACGTAGTACAAACCAGGTAGCTCAGGGTAACACATGTAAGCTCAGGAAAGTTCAAAGCATTTCAGTTCAACTCGTGACAACTCAGAGTATTATTTGTAAACTCGTAGAAACTCTGGGTGACTTCAAAAACACTTAGAACCACTGGGGTCAAGGTACTGCAACTTAGTGCAACTTAGTGATGCATATTGCAACTAAATTTAAATTCTACGGTTAGGTAGGGTTAAATCAGGTTGTTACTTTCAGGTTATATTGGGTTAGGTTAAGTAAGGTTAGTTTTTTTGTGATTTAGTTTGTTTCGGTACAGATAGGTTAGATTGGGATAGGTTTAGTTTGGTTAGGTTGTTTTAGGTTGTGTTAGATTAGGTTGGGTTGGGATAGTTTGGTTTGGGTTGTTTGAAGTTGCTTAAGTAAGGTTAGGATAGGTTTGGTCATGTTAGGTTATGTTAGGTTAAGTTAGGTAGATATGGGTTGGGTTAGGTAAGGTTAGATTGGGATAGGTTTAGTTTGGTTAGTGTTTTAGGTTGTGTTAGGTTAGGTTGGGTTGGGATAGTTTGGTTTGGGTTGTTTGAGTTGGCTTAAGTAAGGTTAGGATAGGTTTGGTCATGTTAGGTTGTGTTAGGTTAAGTTAGGTAGATATGGGTTGGATTAGGTAAGGTTTGGTTACGATAGGCTTGGTTTGGTTAGATTGGGTTAGGTTAGTTTAAGTTTGGTATTGATGTGTTCGTTTGTGAGGGTTAGTTTATGTTGGTTTAGGCATATTACGGTTATGTTGGGTTAAGTTAATTTTGGTTGGGATGTGTTGGGTTATTTTGGTTTAGGATGGGTGTGTTAATGTTTGGTTAGGTTAAGTTTGAATTACGTTAGGTTAAGTTGGATTATGTTAGGTTCAATTGAATTAGGTTAGGTTAAGTTGAAGTTAGGCTGATTTAGGTTGGATAATGTTAGGTTAGATTGGTTTCAGGTTGTGTTAGTTTAGGTTGGATTTGATTATAATGGATAAGTTTATGTTCGGATAGATTTGTGTGGGTTAATTTATGTTGGGTTAGCTTAGGTTAGGTTGAGTTACGATAGTATGTGCTAGGATACATTGGGATCGGTAAGTTTGGGTTGTGTTAAGATATGTTGCGTTGGTTTAAGGTTAATTAGGTAAGGTTAGGTAAGGTTAGAATAAGTTGTATTAGGTATGATCGGTTGGGTTTAACTATTATGGGTAACATTACAGTTAAGTTGGGATGGTCTACTTTGGGTGGAGTTGGGTTAGGATAGGAGTCCGTTATGTTAAGTCATACCAGCTCATGCCAACTCTGCACAACTCTGCGTAACTAGTGCAACTTACTGCAACTAATTGTACATCATGGGATTAGTATGGGTTCTGCCAGGTTGGGTTTTGTTAAAATGGGTTATGTAAAGTTGTATTAGGTAAAGTTAGGTTAGGTTCGATTAGGTTAGGTTGGGTTGTGTTATTTTAGAATAGGTTAGATTAGGTTCGGTTGTTTTAGGTTAATTTTGGTTAGGTTAGATATTTTAGTTAAGGTTTTGTTAGGTTTGGTTTTGTTACGTTAGGTTGTGTTATATTAATTAGACAGGTTAGTTTAGGTGGGGGTGGTTTATGTTTTGTTTGATAACGATATATTGTTGTTGATGGGTTGGGTTTGGTTTGGTTGCGTTTGGTAAGGTATGGTTGAGTTGAGTTATTATGGGTTCAATCAGGGTTAAGTGGGTTAGGTTAGGTTTGTTAAGATATTTTATGTTAAGTTAGGATATGTCAGGTTTTAGGTTATATATCTTGGTTAGGTTATAAACATGTAACGTTCAAATTTGTTTGTTTAGGACGTTACGTGATTTAGGTTTTATCAGAGAAAGGTTTAATTTGTCTAAGTGGTGTTGCTTTAGGTTAGGTTGGGTTAGGTTAGATTGAGGTATGGTTAGTTTAGGTTGCATTAGATTAGTTAAAATTATAGAAGTCATTCAAACTCATGGCATGTTATTATAAGTCATGGCAATTAATAGCTAGTTATAGGTAGAGCCACGATTTTATGGCGAAAAGATTTTTGCAACATTTGGTTTCGATGCGTCATGTGCACACCTGCAGCTCTGCTACGTAGTCTGTGGTTGGATGATTTTACTCTCACTGGCCTTGGCAAATTTTAGACGTACATACTCACAATAATCTTATTCTTATTGGTGCAGTAAAATGAGAAACGTGTCTGAACAAAGACACGCTGCTAATAACCTTGAAACAGAACTGCCGATGTGTACGTGAGTCACTGAAACAAAGTGGGGCAAAAATCTTTTCGCGACAAAATCGTGGCCCTAGTTATAGGTAGTCGTAACATGTCTGTCAAGACAAAAAGCCATAGAAATTAAAAAAGTAATGGTAAGACGCAAGTCCCAGCAGTGCAAAACAAGTCATTGAAAATCGTAAAAAGCCATGGAATGTCACAACAAGACTTAGAAAGTCATAGGTAATTGTAATAAGTCGTGGAAAGTCGTAGAACGTCATTGGAATTCATGGAAAATTGTGACAGGTCATTTCAAATTATTGTAATCATGGCAAATAGTTTCAACTATATATAACACTAGGCGACCCAGGGTAACTCAAGGTAACGCAGAGTAACTCAGTGTATTTTAACTCAACTCACATCACCTCAGGGCAACCCTGTGAAACATAAAACAACTCAGTGCAATTAAGTGCGTCTTAGAGCAACAATGTGCAGCTTAGTGTAGTATAGAGCAACTCAATGTATCTTATTGTAAATGTATGGGTTAGGTTTTTAGTGTCAAGTTGGATTAGGTTAGGTCGAGTTAGGTAGGTTGGATTAGGTCGGGTTAGGTTATGTGGGGTTAGGTTATGTTGGTTAAGTTGGGTTTGGGTAACTTGGGTAGTGTTAGGTTAAGTTATATTAGGTTAAGCGGGGTTAAGGCTGTTTAAGTTAGTTTAGTTTATGTTGGATTGGATTATTTTATGTTGGGTTAAGTTAGGTTCAGTTGGATTTAATTGTGTTAATTTGGAATTGATTCGGTTGGTTTAGGTTATGTTGGATTAGGTTAGATTGGTTTGGGTTAAGTTTGGTTATGTTGTGTTAGGTTAGATGGGTTTAGGTTAGGGTTAAATTGGGATGGGTTAGTTTTGGTTACATTGAGTTAGGTATAGTTGGTTTAGGTTATGTATGGTAACATTAGGTTGGGTTACTTAACAAGATAGGTTCGTTTTGGTTAGATTAGAACTGGCTGGTTTGTGTTGGGGTATGGATATTATAAGTATGTTTAGTTTGGGATTGGTTATGTTAGTTTTAGATGTGTTGGGTTATGTTGGATCATTTTAGGTTTGGTTGGGAATAAGTTATGTTGGGTAATATCGTGTGAGGTTGGGTTAGTTTAAGTTTGGTAAGGTTATGTTGGGTTAGGTTAGGTTGAGTAAGCTTAGGTTGTGTTAGGTTGGGTTACTTAAGGTTGTATTATATTAGGTTGTGTTAGATTAGATTGTGTTAGGTTAAGATTCCATAAGTTAGGTTTAGGTAATTAGCTTAATTTTATTTAGGTATAATATTAAATTGTGTTAGGTTAAGTTTATATAAGTTATGTTTAGGTAGTTAGGTTTGCGTGGTTTAGGTTGGATGTGCATAATGTTTGTGGTTCTCATTTTGGGTTAGGTTAGAATAGGTTATGTAACTTATAAGTTGGTGTAGGTTAGGGTATGTTAGGATTTGTTAAGTTACTTTAGGGTTTGATTAGGGTAAATTTCGTTTGGGTATGTTCGGTTAGGGTAAGCTGAAATATGAAGTTAGATTACAGTACAGAAGGTAATATTTAGGCTGGTTAGTATATGGTAATTTTGTGTATTTTTATATTAGTTTAAAATATGTTTTACAATTTATTGCAGGCCTGTGAAAGTAAGAAAGAAGCAAACTAATTGAAGGTTAGTTCAAGTCATGGCAATGTATGGCAAGTCATAATAAACAAGTCGTAGCAAGCCATAAGTCATAAGTCACATCTTTACATGTAATTGCAAGTCAATGAAGTCATGGCAAGTTGTAACAATCCGTAGAAAGTCGTAACAAGTGGGGAAAAGTATTGGCAAATTGTGACAAGCCATGGCAAGTCATAGCGAGTCATGGCAAGTCGTAGAGTGTTATGGAATGTCATAACAAGTCACGACATGTCATTGAATGTCATAACAAGTCACGACATGTCATTGAATGTCATAGCGAGTCATGGCAAGTAATAGCGACTCATTGCGAGACATGAATAGCCATGGCGGGTCATCACAAATCATGGCGAGTCATGACAATTCATGGCAAGTCATGGAGAATCATGGCAAGTCATTGCAAGTCATAGCGAGTCATAAGTCATGACAAGTCAGGCAAGATAAGGCAAGTTAAGGCGAGTCTTAACAAGTCATAAAATTCATGTATCATTATAAACCATTGCATGTCATAATAAGTAAGAACAAATCATAAAATGTAACTGCGTGTCATATAAAGTAACTGCATGACACAAAAACGAATTTCATGCCATAAAAAGTAATGATGAGCCATACAAAGTAATGGCAAATCATAGAAAGTCATAACAGGTCATGGCAAGTCACTCGAGCCATGGCAAGTCACTCGAGCCATGGCAACTCACTCGAGCCATGGCAACTCACTCGAGCCATGGCAACTCACTCGAGCCATGGCAACTCACTCGAGCCATGGCAACTCACTCGAGCCATGGCAACTCACTCGAGCCATGGCAACTCACTCGAGCCATGGCAACTCACTCGAGCCATGGCAACTCACTCGAGCCATGACAACTCACTCGAGCCATGACAACTCACTCGAGCCAAGGCAAGTCACTCGAGTCATGCAAAGTCACTAGAATCAAGGCAAGTTACTCGAGTTATGGCAAGTCACTCGAGTCAAGGCAAGTCACTCGAGTTATGGCAAGTCAAACATGATGCGGCAAGTCATAAGAAGTCATGATTAGATGTAACAAGTCATGGCAAGTCATAAGAAGTCATGATAAGACAAACAAGTCATGACAAGTCATAAGAAGTCATGGTTAGACGTAACAAATTATAGCAAGTCAATGCGAGTCCTGGAAAGGCATAACAAGTCATGACTTGTCAATACAAGTTATGGCTAGTCATAACAAGTCATGGCATGTCAATACAAGTCATGGCATGTCAATGCAAGTCATGTCTAGTCATAACAAGTCATGACATGTCAATGCAAGTCATGGCTAGTCATAACAAACCATGACAAGTTATAGCATGGCATTTAACGTCATGAAAGGCGTGGCCAGTCGGGGCAAATCGTAGCAAGTCGACGCAAGTCGTAGCAGCTCGAAGCAAGTCGTAGCCAAGTCACAAAAAGTCACAGTAAGTCTTCGCAATTCATTGCAAGTAATGAGATATCGTGGCAACTCAATGCAAGATAATAACAAAGTCGTGACAAGTCATGCAAGTAATTGTAATTTAGGAAAATTCGTTGCAACGCAAGGGCAACCCACGGCAACACAAGGACACTCAGGGCAACTCTAAAACAACTTAGCGCAATTTGGTTCTGCTTAGTATAATGTATTGCAATTTATTTTAACTAAGAGCAATTTAGTACACGTTATGGTACGTTAGGTTGGCTTACATTCTGTTGAGTTATGTTAAGTTGGATTATTTGAGGTTAAGCTAGGTTAGGTTGGTTTGTGTAAAATAACATTAGGTTGTTTTAGGTTGGGTTGGTTCACGTTGGGTTGACATATGTAGGATTTGGTTGGGTTTGATTGGTTAGGTTGGATTATGAGGTTGCATTAGATTAGGCTGTATTAGTTGTGTTAGGTTATTTAAGGTTGGTTAGTATGGTTTGAGTTAAATTATTATACGATACATATTAGCTTACGTTATTTTTATTTGAGAGAGTTAATATATGTCCCCTGGTTTTATGTCGATAGGTAAAATAATAAACCGTTAACAAACTATCGTTAAACTAAGTAAACGACACAAACATCCATGCCCCTGCTGGAATTCGAACCCAGGACTTTCGCACCGTATACCAGCATGGTTTAATAACATAACTTAAGTAAATTTTACAGGCCTTTATTCTTTTATCTGTAAAAAAATTCTCTTGCGTGTTTTTAGATAAATCAAGTTACTTTTTAACTCAGTTCTTAGCCTTCCACACTAATACACACGCATACATCAATACACAGGCTTTATCAGCACAGCGGTTACAAATTTTCAGGAGAGACAGAGTACATCCAGACTATGTAAAATCACATTGCTCTGCATGGTCATAAACGCTTTCCTGCAACACAAAACACAATAACGAAAGGATGCGAACAATAGGAGAAAACATGTTTATTAATCCTAATCACGGCCGTGATCCTAATACATCAAAAATGGTGGAAAATCTTTGGCTGATGATAACGATCGATGTCTCTTTACGTTATCTTTTCTTAGTTTTTTTTCTGTATTAAAAATAATAAAAAAAAAATTTTCCCTCTTTTCCGTCCTTACTGTCCTGTATTTTGTGTCGTCACCTTATTTTTTCTATGGTCATCACTAACGCAACTGGAATCCGTTTCCGACTGTGCATTGCTACGTGATTTCACATCGTCTGGGTGTACTCCATCTCTCCTGAAAGTTTGTAACGGCTGTACTGATACAACCTGTATAGGATACCAGGTAATTCGCGAATAGAGACTGTGCCAAGTGAATCCGATACAAAAACTAAGTAGGAAATACTCTGCAGTAAAAAGTTTACGAGAAAGGATGCATTAAACACAATAAAACACCGGAGTTGATGTAAAGGATAAGGTTAGTCATGGCTACGGTCTACCCCATACGAACCTGTGACCAAAACTAAGAGGAAAGTACTCGTTGATAAAAAGTCGTCACGTCCTTTGTTTGTGAGGAAAACGATACGGTGGTGCGAACAATATGCCTTACATTCCCAATAACTGATATTTGGACCCATCTCGTAAATCAAAGGCCTAGAGGACTTTGTACCAAAGAGTAATTTCTACTCAGTTTTGGTGATTAATTCAAATAGAGCAGTGCGTATCCGCAAATAACCTGACGTCCTGCATAAGATGTCAAATAATTACTTTTATTTTTATGGTAAGGAATGAAACCGTTCTAATTCATATTTAATTTAACTTCAGCCTTAGAAATTATTTATTTATGTATATTATTATTAGTTTTATTATTAAACATTTTTGCCCTTAGGGACAGTGTTTGAACTTGAATGTTTCATGATAACTCAATTTTCACTTTTCCCTTCTTCCTCTTATCTTCCAAAAATATTTTCATTCTTTGACTGTGCTCCTGTTTCCTTTGTTCTGTCCACATCGTTCCTGTTTTCTTCGGTTCATTTACTTAAAATTTTGTGCTCATAAATTTGTTTCTGAGTTTTCCTCTTACTCCAAACATTTCACTGCTGATACCAGCATTTGTCGACTTTTTTAATGGATCCGTATTTCGTAAGCACGGTTTGCACACTGTTCTTCTGTCTTTCTATGTACTATGTTTTCTCGTATGATATCTGTAGGCCAGCCTTGGCAACGATTACGTGTAGTTGTTCCAGTGCCTCCTGTGCCTCTTTTGTGTTATTTCTGAGTATTGCTATGCCATCTACAAATGCTAGATATTTAGTGATTGTTTTGGTCTCACGGGTTCTTCCTAACTGTATCCCTTTGACTTTTTTCTCCCACTGTTTGACAACTTTGTCCAAGACCAAGTTGAACAAGATTGGTTGAAGCCCATCTTCTTGTCTGACTTCTGTGTGTATCTTGAAGGGTTACGAAATTTCGCCTATGAATTTTATTTTGGAAGTGGTGCCCGTGAGCGTCTGTTGTATGAGCGCCCTTTGTTTTTCTGTCGATGACGTATTCTTCCACTATGTCAAAGAGTGTTTGCCCGTCTACGGAGTTGCATGCCTTCTTGAAGTCTATGAATATAATTACAGTGTTGTTTGTCTATCTGACCTTCAGGATTGTTCGCAAGTTCGAGATCTGTTCGATGCACGATCTCCCTTTTCTGAAGCCTGCCTGGTATTCACATATCTGTGGAGCTGCCTGTGATTCTAGTCTGTTTAGTGTCATCTTGGTGTAGTGGGTGGATCGATGCGCATTTCCTTTCATGTGGCTTTTTCTCTGTGTTCCAAATTTCTGAGATGATCTTATGAATTGTTTTTATATACTTAAGAATGTGTTAGGATTTAAAAGGAAACTGAAAGTCAATCTGGGTCAGCTAACGGCTTTATTTTCTATGTCTTTGGCTTTCATTTCAAATTAGTTTGGATAAAAATGCTGGAATAAATTTAATTTGTCGCAAGCATTATATTAGCATCCACGAAATTTGCAGCGAACACATTTTGAATCCCAAATTGCACTCTGCAGTATTTGTTGTTTGGTTATTGATAGTAAGATAGTCAAATCATTAAATGTTGGATAGTTTGAAATAATTTTTGAACAGTCGTGTTTTTGTTGTTAACACAACTACCTTTTAACACGCTGTAAAGACAGGAATGCCTAAGAGAAGTTCTCAAGGGGAATACAGACGCCAGTTGGGCACATTGAGCATAGAGGTGATGAGGCAAGTGTTGAACTTGCAAGAGTCAGCCTAATAGCCCGCGGTTGATCACAATAGTTGTAGTTCAACAGCACGCAAGTAGATATGCAGCAGTATATTATCACTGCATGTGTCATAAGCCACCAAAGGACTGTATTACAGACGCCAGGATATACTTTTCTCCTTTTGCTTCAGGAGAACGTGCAGCAATGCCATAACAATGCCATGTTCCGCCATTTTCACTATTTTATCTCTCTAATGAAATACGATAGGACTAAAGTAAAAGAGGCGTCTACAGATAATGTCTACCTTCTTTGGAAAGACACTATGTCCACAGAACAGTTGTTTACGGACATTGTGTGTATACGCGCACACATTGATTTTACAGAAAATTTTCGAGAGATATTCCTCTTAATGGGAAGTGTTTGACAACTGTACTGTTTTTTCAGATTTTGAGCCGTAATATTCGTTCAAATTGTATTATCAACATTTTCTCTTAGACGATGCATAGGGTTTATTATTTGTAAACTACTTGACATAAATAATAATTATGTATTTTAAAAATGTGCCATGCAGAATCATTGCGATGATTCTGCATGACATATTAATGAAATAACCCAATATTATTTATGGCAAGCAGCTTACCAAAAATATTTCCAATGCTTTGTTCAAGAGAAAAATTTTATAATACAATTTGAATAAATGTTATGGCTCAAAAACTAAAAATACCATAAAATTGTCTAACACTCCGCCAAGGGCACTGTCTGCAGCAATTTTCACCATGTTTTAATTTTTATATCTGTACGAGATAACTTTTTCCTTATTTTATAAATAAAATGTAACTAAATTTTGCTCTCATTAACTTTATTTTCATCTCTCATAGTTTTAGCGTAATGGCTCGTTAAAGTCAAAACTTGCGTGTTGCCATTTTAAGGACGACACTAAAACCAACTGACATACCATACTGAAAACCTTCTCAGTTGATAAAGATGTCGCAGGCTACAATTTCACGTAACAAAAACAAAACAAAAATGTATTTTGTATTTTTAAAAAATGCTGAAAATAAAAATTTTAAAAACTCAATATATTTTTTTTTCAACACGAACATATTATATTTTGTTGTTTAATATTGGTGATCTTGTAGCCTACAGTATCAGTATTCACTGTGAATGTTTGCAGTTTGGTATGTAAGTTGGTTTTAGTTCGTCCTTAAAACGGTACCATGCAAAGTTTGACTTGAACGAGCCATTACGCAAAAACTATGGAAGGTAAAACAAATTTCATAAGAGCAAAATTTAGTAATATTTTGTGTATAAAATAAGAAATATATATCTGCTACACATATAAAAATAAAATGTATGTTAATCGAAATTGATGTATACATTGCCCTTAAGGTTTGAGAGTCACCCTATGCCTCCCACTGCCTGCCAAAAGAGATGTAAACCCCTCTTCGCTGGAGGGCTTAGTTGTCCCGGATATTGTAAGTCCTCCCTAAAGGCGTCCTAGCTCTATGCTTCCGACCAAGGAAGTTTAAGTTACTATACCTCGAGCCCACAGAAATCGATATCCAAAGTGAAATTGTAGGTCGACCAAGTAAAAGAAATTGTAAAATCATAAATGCGTACGTGTTGAAATAATATTCAATGATATTAATAAGATGGTTTATTAGGAGCATTATCGGTAAGCTTGTATCAATAACGCTCGATAGTAAAAATAAAACGGAGTCGCTTAGTCATCGCAGTATTCGCACTGGACGTTTCCAGAAAGCATTGGAAAAAAAAAACCGAAATGAGTATGGCTGACTGGGGAATCGTATCTGAGACCCCCTGGAGTCTAGTCTTGGGTTTTACTGCTGACCCTTCGTAGCTCTGGTCTCCAAAACTTTTAATATTCAAAACGACTCAGTTACAACGTGCACGCTTCATTTTATTGTGTTCCATGTAAAGAGTGCCGCCTACCACGGCGTTTAAAAAAATGCGTTGAAGTGAGTTCTTAATAACTAAGTTTGTTATACTAATGTTCGCCAAATACTTTTGCTCGGAAATACTTCATAAGCGGTATCTAAGTCGTTTACGTGACAGCTGCTCGCCGTCTCTACTCGATGTACACATAATCTCTTGCGCTTCACGCATAAGCCCACTTAGCATATCGCCTGGTATCCGCGGCAATGGTCAGAGGGACTCTATTAGATGATCAGCACCCACACATCGCTTCTCTTACCGGGCAGCCTCGACTCCATTCTAACTTTTTTTTGGGGTGATGAGCCCAACAGCGGTCTCGCCCAACGATAAAAGCTCAGCTGGTACCAGGAAGGATGAAATATATCAGGATTATGCCAACAAGGAGCAGAGAAATTTAACTCTTTCTTCGGCGTTGAGGCCCGCCAACCATGTGTAAAAGAAAGGCCGTGGAACATAGGATGCAAATGGGTTATATGGCCCAAGACTGTCATTAGGATACACCGAGAAAAAATATTGTAAAATCAAGCAAAATTTGTTTGAAACAACCAAATGGTATATTTCAATACTTGCTAAGAAATGTGTGGTTTATTTCAAACCCAATTATTTCATTGATTTATGTTTGTAAATTGAACTAAATGACGTGGTTGATGACGCCGTACGGATATTGTTCAATCTAACATACATTTGTTTGAACAGCCATTAAAGTGTATGACATTTAAATTGTTTTGCTTGCTATGATCACGAAAGTAAGAGTTATTTGCTCAGCAACTTATATTCATACAAATTTATTTACTTGTAAATATAAAAATATAACAGGGATGCACACGGGTTCGATCCCACAACCTCTATATTACCGACGACGCACGTTATCCTTAGACTAACACAACTTACGAACGTATACTTTAATTTTTGTATTTACATACTTGTGACATGTAATTCCGATAAACTCGTGAGTCAATTAGACTTGTGTGCAATCGGAAAAATGTTTTTAACCGTTATAGTTATCTTCAGTCATTTAATATAACGTAATTATACAAACGAACACAAAAATTAGTACTCTACAAATGTAGTAAATACCTATGCTTAAAAAAAAGTTGTGGAAAGTTTTCAAAACCACCGTGTATAGAACAGCTAACCCATGCGCTCTAAATAACTGCCATTGCAAGAACGACTTCCCGAACGGACACATTTCGTCGCTTCCAACCAAGTCGTTTGTTTGTTTTAATATCTGCCATGGTTATATTTACCAAATCTTTACAGTGTGTCATAAATACGGTTGATTCAAGTAAATATGACAGTAAATGCGAATAAATAAAATAGCATACGCAAACTAGCGAATGTATTTTTAACAGGAACAAATATTTTGGGTAAAATCGAATGCACGTATTGTTAAGTATAACATCTACCGAAAAAAATTAGTGTAACGAACCAAATATGACTTTGTTTCAAATAAATTATGACAACAAAATTTTACTGTCGAAGCAAATAAATTCCAGCAGTAACTTCAACGTTATGATTGTTAAATTAACAGTAATTTATTTGTTGCAACAAAATTAATAACAACCTTATTTATTTGTTTGTCGTAACAATCCATTTTTCTTAGTGTAGAGCAAAACTGAGCTTCAGGACTGTTGCTTACCTGCGGAAATGTGTGTTGTGCCATTCGCATCGACCCTTTTGCTCTTAGGGGAATCTTCACCTGTAGTACCAATTTTCCTCTTGTTTGACTGTCCCTTTAGCTTAGGGACGGCCAACTCTATGTCCGCGGGCCAAACACTAGATCGCCACTGCATTTTAAACGCCCTCCATTAGCTGAAACATTTGCAAAATATTTCCAAGTTACATACACTGACAGTAAAAATATTTAAGTAATGATTTCAGATTTGGCAACGCTTCTTATAAAAATACTGTGCAGACAATTCTCTGTTATAATACCATAAAACAGTACGTTAGTGTTCAACTCATAAAGAGTAGTCGACATGAAAGTTCTTTATCGTGGCTCGCGACATGATTTGGTTCTACTTTTGGGCCATAGCTTCGAAAAGGTTGGCCACTCCTGCTCTAGCTCCTTCACAGTTCCCTGATAATATCTTCGAAATTGTGTCCGCGATAATCCAGTCCGCGGGACCACATCACTGCTGTGTGTAAGAAACACAAAGCTAACGAACTTCAAAAATAACGATCCACGACGCACTTGACAGCAGTCAAAAGCAAATACTGGCTGGACACCGAAGTCCACACCACGCACGAACCTTCAACACCGACGGCTGAACACTGAATCCTTCACATTCTAACTTCTAAGCCTTCACACAACACAAGGCAACCTTCCGCGGAAAAAAAAAAAAATAGTCCGTGTGTTCCTCGACTATTCTGTATGGTTCCACGATATCCATCCTCCTGACCAGCTTGGTCACAACCATGGTCTATGAAGGTAGAGGTCTTGACACTGAGGAATAAAATGTGACTCCCTTCTTGTCGCCGAGCGCTAGTAGTAATTTGGTGGAAGATTTGTCTTGTTTTTGTATTTGGCTTAGCTTAAAATGTGAAGTTGTTACTGTATTTGCGAGTATTATAACGCAGAAAAAAATGGGGACGTAATTTTGTATTGGAACACTTTTATACAACAATAAAATTTAATTTTCCAATATATTACACGTAGATGCACATTGCAACGATTTTAAAATTTTGTAGGGCACGAAATACAGTTTTTGTTCGAATGTGTTCACTAAAACAATAATACACAATATATTTCTTCAGACTACTTTTATAAACAGTCCCACACATGCCAATACATTTGTGGACACGGTACATGTATATACTATAATCAGCTCACCTTATTAACATTATTTTATGTAAATAATTGCAAAAATGTTAAAACGCGAGATGTAAACAAGACAAATCTTCCACCGAATTGCTACTAGCGCTCGGCGACATTAAGGGGTCACTTTCTCTTGTTGGAGAGCATACGCAGTGTCAAGACCTCTTCCTCTTAGACCGTGATCACCAATTGGTCTTCTCTCGGTCAGTACTGACCACGACACTACCTCCGTCCACCCTGACCTCACATTACCAGGTCATGTCTGACCACGTTCGTAAAACCCCCTCAGTTCGCAACCAAACATATTGGCTACTACTTTTCAGTTTACCACACTTAAATCTACATACAGGTACAACATGGAAACTAAACGTGACGAACTCAAACGTCAGAAGGAATAAGAAGGGTAGAAAGGCTTGCTCAGAACGAATGCGCATTACAGTACAGAGACTTGTTCTTTCCTGTCGCAAGGCTGCTTGCTTGTAGTAAGTTGAATCGTGCAGTCAGTAAAAAACATTTCGTACAAAGTACTAGCTAATGCCCGCGACTTCGTTCGCCTCTTCGAATCGTGCGAAAGTTGAGTTTTAGTACTCCAAATTTTTTTTCTGTAATTCGTAAAAATAGGTGCTTATGTTCTCAATTTCTTTTCAAAAAAATAATTTTATGCAAAAAAATAAATAAGGAAAAAATATTTAGTAAAAATGTTCTGTACAAGCTTTTCGGTACTTCAAATTTCAAATAAGTAACTATGTTAATAAATAATATGTCTTATATTAAAAGTGATGAATTACAGTAACAAAAATTCTGCAACAAAAGGTTTTGAAAGTTCTTAATTGTGCAAAATGATATTAACGATCTTTAACGACCTTTTTAAAAACATTTAAAACAATTCACTAAATTTTTCGGAAACCCATTCTGTCCCCTGTCTCGTTTCGCCCCCCCCCCCTACTACCGATTCTCTTCTGGTTTATGTTTTTAAACAGACATTTTGTCAGAAACCTTCGCCGGCGCACGCACAATAGCAAAGAAATATGTAATTATTCTGAGTAGTCGTATTTTAATTTTAAATTACGTGGTGTCACAATTTGTTACTATCATACAACCCGTTCAAGGTGCGAGGCAACCATTGTTTATGTTGAAAAATGTGGAATAACGGCCAGTGATCAAAAGTTAAATTTTAAAAGCTTCATTTGTCGTTAACCATCTGCATCTAAATACACGTGCACGATCACTCACTATTAATTTTCCAGGTTATGAGATATTTACTGATAAACAAAAAGGGGCTACAAGAGAATCTGTGAAAATTCGTAATGTTACTTATAAACAAAAATACTAACATGAGTTACAAAACTGAAATAACAGCCTGCTTGGGTAGATTTTAGCATGTATCTTTCTCCTAAAATTTGTAGTAAGCATACAAGTTAGATAAACGTATGTTTACGTATAAAACTTAAACGACGTTCTAGATGTATACAAATAACATGTTCTCAGCAGGAAGTAGTACAGGAAACAGGATACAATTCCCCAACAATCATAATTTATCTTGACGATAGACGATAGTAATTGTGTTTGTGTTGGACATGTTTATGGCCTTTCGTTCCGTGTATTAAAACGCTTAGTGTCAGCAGCTCTTGTTCACGGTTTGATTTTTGTACACTCTTACTGAAACATCATGCATAAACAGAAGGCACTATTATGTTTCATTTCTACTATGCAAAATCACATACATAGTTGACAATGTCTTTGAATGTTTCTTACAACGGGACAGAAAAATGTACTGTGCTGCTGTGTACATTCATAAAGGAAAATAAAATATACATCTAAAAAAAAAGTCCTTTATTTGTCGTTGACTAATTCCTTATGGGATCTTACATGTGCTGTTTTGGTTTATGGGTGTGTTGACTACAGCCAAACTAGGCTTGTTTTCTCTTTTTTTTTTCGTTTGTTTTTTCTTCATAGTTTCATTCTAAGAGATATGGGACGACATAATATTGCAGTGACGTATGTCCACAATAGCACAGTACATTAGACGCATCATTGATAGTCCCACATAGGACATTACTGATGACGCTACACTGTAAAATATTGTTTGTACTGTTTCAAGAAAAATCCTTGGAAACACAGTTGCCAGAAAGAAATTCCTCGTAGTACTATGATGATTGTTCTTGAAACAATACAATGTATATTTTACAAAATAACAAGGTATTGACTTGAATTTGTAATTGCGGTAAGAAAATTGTTCAATTATAATTATACCTTTTTTTTATTATGACACTAAACTCATTAATTAAATTACATTTGAAATTATATGTTTTACATTAAATTAATTAGAACAAATACATTCGTAGAGACCCGAAATTCGAGCCAACATCCCCACGCTAAGATACCTCTACACCATCTTGACTTACTTGCTATTTGGATTTTTTTTGTATACTTTCATTGTACAGTTCTATTAAACAACTATTTTCAGTTTTTAGGCATGCAATTAATACAATAATTCACTTTGTTCCAGATAAATTCTTTCTAGAATAAGAGATTTTTGTGTAACAATTAAATTTTCAGCGAAACTGCGAACTTAGTAGACTACAAATTTTTCCTAAGTTTATTTTACAAAGAAAATCCTTGTAACTTTATAAACAAACAATTTTACAAGCGGGATTTTTGTATATCTACAAAAGTTTGTAACACTACAGAGAAATTCCTTGTAATTTTACAAAATAAAATACAGCGCAGGAACTGTCGATAGATACAAGGTATTCCTCTGCAGAATTACAAACTTTAACTTTGTAAATTTTACAAAATTTTTAGCGATATGTCAGTGTCTTGCGCGTAGAGGCGTTGAGATATGTGATGCACACGTCTAAGTAGTCTTCAGCGTCCCGTCGTTTCCTGGCCTCGAACGTACCAGCCAGACGGTCCCCTGAAATTACACCTAACGAATAATAACTTAGACAAATTGCGGTATAAGAAATAGATACGTCACAATAAGTAGTCAACGGCCACACGCCCATACGAAATGCAGCATGTTCGTCATTAATTGCTGAAATAGTAGTGTTCAGGGAAAGAACGTACGAACTATGATCTGCACTGTAAAAAAATTTGGTAAATTTACTCTACATGTAATGGAAGCTAATTACCTCTACAAGTGGGGGAAAATTACTCAACGCGTGTCAAGGAAAGTTACTCAACTGGTAATGTAATTTTTCATTAAGTATTTGCGCAAGCCCTCTAGGACAATTTGACATAACGCGCGACGAAACTTCCGAGTGGTTTGTGTGGCGAATACACTATCTTGCGAAAATTTCCACACATGTTCGGAAATCAGATTTTCCTCTCAAAGTTGGGGAATATTACCATACATATGATGAGTAATATTACTCACTTTTTTTACAGTGTGGTAATTTCTCTTTCTACTGCACTATTATAGGATTCGTTTAAACTGGGTGGTTAGTAAATCGCATTTCCAAGTAACATTATTTAGTGTACATATTCATTGGTATGTTTGGTAGTTAAGTATTGAGATATTTTTCGCAACGAACGTTAATAGATGTAAAAGTACATGTAAACGAGACAAATAAATAAATTACTAGTTAGTTACCAAATACCACATCATTAATTGTAATATGGGCTTGTATTCACCATTGTTTATTATCGTGTTGACATTCAGTCCTACGACTCATGCTGTTATTTTTTGCATAGTTTGGTGCTTACTGTTATGGCCATGAAAGTCTCAATCAGGGGGACGACACTCGAATTAGCGGATCGATTCCATTGTTTGGTTTAACAGTTTCTTCTCCAAAAGATAAATAGCATCATGGGTTTCATGACGAATATGGGTTGTTATAATTTGCAGAATTACAGCATGGGGACAATTGAACGATGTCAAAAAATATCTGGTTACAAGTGGTGACATAGGATACAAGTAGATTTATAAGAAACAGGTGTCGATTGTTTGAGCTCAAAAAATACAAAATCCGAATTTTATCTAATTTACTCTTCTGAGATACAGATAAATGTTCAAATAATTTTTATAGTAAGAGTTTCACTTGTAAATGGTAAACTAAAGCAGTCTTTTCCTTGTTAGGTTATCGGAGATATACACTTAGCCCATTCTCTAGTTCAAAACATATGTTCAGCCTTAAAGGATGCATTCGATTAGCCTGATGTGTTCTAGTTCTATTTCCAAAAAATAAAAATAAATAAATAAAATAATTATCTACCAATGTAACTATCAATCATGAAAATAAAATCAACTCAGCATGCATACGCGTGCATGAGCGAGGGACGACGAAAAACGTGTGATTGCAATAATAAGCAGTATTCGTTTTCGTTTCAGAGTTTAAAAAGTTAAGTTTTATTGTTGAAGGTGCAAATTACTTTCTCAATTTACCAAATACGAACAATAATGCTATTGTTTCCTATGAGAATATTAGTTCAAATGTCTTGCACTAACATCAGTGACATAACTAGGTAAACGTTTTATCACTGAAAGGTTTACGTTAAAATATAACGATAAAATGTTTCTTTACTACGTGCTGAGGATATTAATTCAAGTAATAATGTTGGTACTTCCCTGTTTTGCAAATTTTTCCCTGCAATTAATAACACTCTTTACTGTATTTTTCCCTTGCGTTATTCATTAATGTGAAACAATCACTCTGACAGGCAGATAAATTTAGACGCTTAGAAGTTGAGTACTGAGATAACTAATTAGTTACAGGTATCGGTATGTTTATGTACCGATGTATAATTAAAATGATGATTTTGGATCACGTATTTAGGCTATACATAAGTTAAATAGCCCCGAAATGGTAACTCATGCAAAAATACTAATATACAAGATTTACTGAATATTTATTATTTTGAACCTAATGCAAGAAGCAAACAATGAAACACACATAGTTTATCATGGTTTAAAAAAAAATGGAACAAAAATATTTTTTTAAAAAATCGCTTATATATTCTGAACGTTTCAAATAGATCCTTAGGGAATAAAAGCGCAGGTGCGTTATACATGTATACGTATTTTTTTTATTTTCCCTTGCGACAAAGCACAGGCCATTCAAATACTGCTACTCGACCTGTAACCGACTCACTGCCTACAGCTCGGGGAGAGCCCCTTGGGTGTTATGCCTGCCCGCCGTACTCTGCTGCCAGTGTGGGTGGAGTACTTGCCAGGCGACCACTTTTTCCTCGTCCCGTTACAGCACCTGTGAGCGTCAGGTCTTGATAGTGCCCAGAATTCCCGTAACGGTCTAACATCGCATTCTCTGATTGACACCGATACTCGTAAAAACCAACTGCAGAGTTCGCGCGAGCCCGATTTTATTGCAGGTCCCCGGGAGCCATGTTAGGTCCGATGTTCTTCTAACGCATTTATTCGGTAGTGGTAGTGCCAGTGAAAACGACAGTCGCGAAATGGTCAGGACTCAAGTGTTTTAAAACGTTTTTCTTTTTTATCTAGCTGAATAGTGTGTTTTCTGGTGGTTTCAGAAAGCCACGCTCAGTAGTGTTTCCTTTTTTCACATTGGTGCAAAAACTCAAACAGTTTAAATAACAATGCTTTGAAGTAATTCCAGTCCGTGTAGAGTCGTACAGTGCACAGTTTTATGTATGTTTTACTTATTTCTAAATAATGCGTAGTAGAGCTGCAAAAATATTATTGGTTGATTTTTGCTTACTAAGCCTAGTTTACACCAACGACAATATTGCTGATAAGCACGTGTTTTCCACAAAGTTATTAACAACGTTGTAAAAATGCTTGAAAATTTTTGACATCACGGTATCAACATTGTTGCCAACATTCTGTTATTAGCTTTGTCAAAACTGATAAAAAATGTTACTAACATTTGTTACCAGCAATTTGTTGAAAAAATTTGCTAGCAACAAAAGTTATGAATTTTAGAAACATGTTAATAACTTTGTCACCAACACTGTTGATAATATTCTTTTCCAACCCATTCTAGGGTGGTTAGATCAAAGGATGTTGATAACAAATGTTACTAACAATGTTATCAGCAATGTTGTAGATACTTTTGTCATCAACATTGCTATTAACATCCGTTCATCATTCTTACAACGTTGTTAGTAACATTCGTTTTTTGAGCCATATTAATAGCACATTTGCTATCAACATTGCTATAAAATAGTCTACCATTGCTAACATTTGATAACTAATATTTTGTAATTAACGTTATTACTGTTATTTTTTCGTGTAAACTAGGCTTTATACAAACTAATTTGTTGTACGTAAGGTTAAAAATCTGAAATACCGTAGGGATCATTGCTACAAAAAAAGTATAAAAGTAAATATATATTAATATCATAACAATGTAGCAATTCATAACCCCAATTAACACCGAAAACATAACAGTAATAATATGAATTACAAAATATTAGTTACTAAATGTTATCAACAAATTCTAAGCTATGGTACACTATTTTATAGCAATGTTGATAGCAAATGTGCTAGTAATATTGCTGAAAACACCAATGTTACAAACTAAGTTTTAACAATGATAAAAGTATGTTAATTGCAATGTTGATGTTAAAACTGTCTGCAACATTGCTGATAACATTGTTAGTAAAATTTCGTACCAATATCTCTTGATCTAGACCGCCCTAGAATGGGTCGAGAAAATAATGTTATCAGCAGTGTTGGTGACAAAGTTATTAACATGATTCTAAAGTCCTAAACTTTTGTCGCTAGCAAAAGTTTTCAACAAAATGCTGATAACAAATGTTATTCACATTTTTTTATAAATATTAACAAAGTAAATAACAGAATGTTGGCAACAATGTTGATAATATGATGCTGTCAACCTTTCTCAAGAAGTTTTACAACATTGTTAATAACTTTGTTGAAAACACTTGTTTTTAGCAATGTGTCTAACTACGCTTTATACATCAATAATTAGTAGTTTTTTTTTTATTTTATCAAAATAATGTTGAAACTACAACGCATGGCCTTCACAGAAAGTAGTGTATTAAAAAAAAAAAGGCTATCATAAATTCAAAAGATTTGATCGATGAAAACCAATAAATAGCGTAGTACCTAGAGTATCAAAGAGAAGATCATCACACTCCAGATTCGACCGACTTCTCAAGTAAGCTCCTGTAGGACATCTGACGATCCCTGATGGACGACTGGGAATGAAAACCTATAATGGAGAGATAAAGGAATGCGATTAAAGTGGGAAAAGTACTCCGAGAAAACCCTCCGGCCAACGGCAACGTTCCTCTCGTTTCTTATACCGAAAAATTGCGGTCGATCTCCGTCGGCAGTCTAACCCGTTTTGGGAGGCGAGTGTGTCTAACCACTATACCGTCGTGGCACCATAAGTAAATAAGTAAACGATGAAAGTGCTCTGGTTCAACCAGAAACTGTGGACCACGAAGACGACGCGTGCATATATACTTTTATATATTCATATCGACATCTTGAACAGCTTGGGCACGTCACTGTTTCCTCATTTCGTCCCTGCGCCAACAAGAACAGCGGCTGTTTACGACACTACACGGAAGTAGCAAATTACAACTTCTGTAACTGCCTGCAATGGATCCATCAAGTGAATTTCAGCGAGAACATCCACACTAGGTGCATATAAAAATAAATCTATGTATGTTGAAATTATTAAATTTGAAGTCGATTTGAGATAACTACAGCTACTTAAATTTCGCGCTTTTAAAACGCCCGCGGAAACGTGCAGTGACGTCACAAGCCATACGCACGGAGCCTTGGCAAGCTAGCTGACTGCTGTCACACTCCGGCGGAATGCCAGACTACGCTTGGTCAATAAAAACTATTTTTAAGTCTGTTACGGTGGTTCGTTTGGTTATACGTATATTGTTAATCATAAAATGTAACAAATGTTATATTTAAAATGTATTCGAGTCGGAGGTTTTATAAAATTTTAGTGTTACGCACATTGTTATATCGCACAATATCAGAGCAATATCCGTGCACTGTAATATGCTGCCTATAATACATTAAATAAATCTGTTTACTGGCGCAAACCATTACTATATTTAATTATTTAATACCCGTATACTTACTTTAAAATATAATCACACTGAGTGTCGGCCACGATGGTGCAATTGTTACTATCTGGGCTGATAATGGAAAAATTGAGTTCAATAATTTTTCGGGTTAGTATAATATTGTTTCTCAGATTTTGCATGGAACCGTCGATTCTTTATCCAAACTTAATATCTTGTATAATCAATAGTATTTTGTATTTCATTACGAATGTTAGGTTCATATGCAATACATAAATTTATACAGCAAATAATACTTCTGGGCTATTATGAGGTTTTTGTTTAGCGAACCTCAAAGAAAAAGTTATTTATGTTGTATATCAATATAACATAAGCCTACTGCAGTACTATTTACCACTAATGAGGTGTTCATTTACGTTATGTGTGAAGTAACGAGTGATTGAACATGCACAAAATAAACACATTTAGCCTAAATGCAAGCTTAACCATATATGACCTATTATTTTAATGTAGGTACACTATCCTACTAGATCACATAAAAAATCCCTTTCACGATTCACATTCAATTTAAATCGCTGTTTCTTCCGCGCAAATATGCCAATTTCAGACATCGTATTAACATGGTTGCGAAAATGTAAAATAAATGGTTTTAAAAAAATTAATAAAACACTTTTCTATCAGACGCTTATAAACTATCTAACAGTATTATATAAAAATATACATGAAATACGTGGGTTTTGAACCCGGATCCTTAAAAGTAGTAGTCAAGTACCGTAACCAATTTTTTTTGTAAAAAAATGTTTGGTGCAGCGGCGATGCGGAAGCTTCCGCATCATCACTGCGCACCAAACATTCCCCCCTTTAATGTGACTTAATTTGAGTGACCCCCAGTACTTGCGTGAGACAATTTGTATAGTGACAATTTTTGAGACCCAAATGGACAAACACAAATTTACACCCAGCCAGACCTGGGAATCGAACCCAGAACCCCCCGCACCAATACGCTACACTTTAACCATTGATTGCCATGCTGGCTTAAGCGTTTATATGACCAGTGCTGTCCGTTATGGCATGTGACGTGGACCAATCAAAATATGTTTTCGGTCGCCTGCTGCTTCCCCGAACTTTGCTTGCTTCCCATTCCTAAACTATAGTGCTTACAAGAAAAATTATTTTTGGTATCTTCATATTTCTTTATTGTTAACAATATGGCATGCATTTCAACGTATTTATAATTTCATGCAAGATGTCCATTAGCTCGCTTCCGGGAACCTAACCACCTTCATTTCCGACGCCCCTTTACAATTCACGACTGGTCAGCACTCCAAACAAATACTTTTTAACCATCCGCAATAAATTTAATTTTCTCAATGACAGCTTTACTAGTACTCTCAAAATAAACGTTTTTCTATATGATGCTATTAAATGTCCAAGCACAGCTTACGTCATTGAGTCATTTTATGTTAAGCTTATTTGATCTTGTCCTTTAAGTGGACCTAGCTTCCATTGATTGCGAAGATCAAAAATACAATTCATACTTGAATATAATTAGTAGGCTAACTTAACTGAAAAACTTTACTGAAAACTTGTTACAATACTGGATTCGATAAAATAAAGGCAATGTTAGTTTTCAATGGCATCCATATTTTTTCGAAAAGATTTACAAACTATTGAACTCAAACCTAGCCGACAAAAGTTAACATATCGATAGTGACGTTCTTTCTTATTTATTTTACACAACATGACACTGTTGCTTTAGTAGGAGAATAATTTTCCTATTACTATTTTGTCTGCTTCCTGTAGATTCTCCATAAATCAAACATTTCTTTTGATACAAATTCCTTGCCTAAATCCTTTAACAAAAATATATTTCAAAAGGACACATGGGAGTTCTGTGGGAGGGAAAAGCGAACTCAACGCTTTAATCGAATAACATATGTGAAAGGAAGAAGTATATTTCTGTTTAAGGCAAGAAGTAAATTTTTGTTACACATATTTGCGTATTTAAAAAATGTACAATTTTCTTCGTTGTATCAAGAAAAACATACAGAGCTAGTAATCAAACGATCATAATATTAAAACATATACAAGTGTACGCAAATAAATCTGGCCGATAATATCACACATTTCAACGACCACGGTAGTCCTGCATCACTAGATACATGCAAAAATCGCGTTATTTTCTTATAGCTGACTAGACTCCAAGTGGCTATAGGCTAGTTCGACATCGCCCGCTGGCCGATACTGTCGTGACTTGCCTCGGATAACACTTACACGAGAGAGACCAATCTCTGCAAAGACGTCACACACGTTAATGACGACACATTAAAGTTCGTGGCCAATTGAATAGCAGATTATGCTCTGTTATGTATAAGAAAGTGAAGTTTAGTCTACTACCAAATGATAACGCGAAATTTTCATGTCTCTATCCATCACTGTCGATATCCTACGACTAAACCGCTTTATTGAATCAGTGAGCTTATAAAACATATGTCTGAGAAAAAAATTTTTTTTCCGAAAATCGCAACTCTTTGCCCAAGGAAAATTGTATGGTCACCGCTTTGTGTCCTCTTTGTAAAAACAGTTCGGCGAAAACCTTGCACGATATTTTAGAGCTTGGCTCGTTGAGGCGATGCGGCATTTGAAGCGCGTTTCAAGGTCGCCCTTATGTCTCTAACACACGCAGGCAGGCGGCGCCCTAACATGATTTCGTATCCAATAACCTCACCTCCAACAAGACGAAGTCCTACTGTACTGTCAACATACAAACTGTTTGGAGTCAGGGCTGTCTAGTAGCTTTAAGTCTTTCTCGCGCAATATTGCTGCAATTTGCATGTTGATTCACCAGAAGACGTGAATAAAACAACACCCGAACAACACCAACTTGTGCCACTATTATTCATTCTGTTTGACGTTGCAATGCTGCTGTGGATTTTCTCGTGGTATTTACCTAGCCTGTTTTGTACTGTAACTGGTTTACCCCTCTAAC
This sequence comes from Medauroidea extradentata, assembly GCA_003012365.1. NCBI lineage: Eukaryota > Metazoa > Arthropoda > Insecta > Phasmatodea > Phasmatidae > Medauroidea > Medauroidea extradentata. The sequence continues at coordinate 30,505 of PNEQ01114282.1, forward strand.
TCTGCAGTTAGGAAATGAATGTCTGACTCCTGTGACCCTCGTTGGTACACTTAATCATGCTCGATGTTTATTGCCAACTAATTTATTGTACGCACTAAACCAAACCAAATTAATATTTTTTACAGCCTGCGCTAACCCTAAATCAATCTCGCTTAGCCTCGTGGACAATTAGGACACGGCTATTTGCACTATGCTTTTTTTTTCGACCGTGACGGTGCAGTTACTTTATGGTCGGGAGTCGGAAACGAACGAGTGAAAATTTAATTTGCATCCTTTTTTTCCCCCTTGTCTGGTCGCACGCTGCCCGCCCTTTTTCCGTTCCGGACACACGCACACACACACGTGTACGGGCGCGGACAGCACAGCATCCCGCATGGCTCGGGCACCGTTTGATGTTCTCGCGTTGGTCAGGACACCCTGCGAAAAAGGGTGGACCCGGTGTGGATGTGCTGTACTGGTGGGAAGGGGGTAGGAGGTTTCCGTGTGACGTCAAGAGCCAGGCGCTATCGTACACCTCCTGTTTGCTCATGCCCGCCTGATACCGCGCCCTCTCTCGCCGTGCGCGTACATGCTGGCGGACTGGCAGAACAAAAAAAAAAAAAATAGACGATCGTTAAATACGTTCCCTGCCTACGTTCCCTGCCAACCAGAGAAAAAATATCGACTGCCAACTGTGTATAGATTCCCACGTTTTTTACGTCGAAATTGTGCAAGAGTCGTATTCACTTGCGAGGCAATAAAAGAGCAAAAATCAAAAAACATTTTCCTTTCTCGTACGAAAAAAAAAAAAAAAAAAAAATACCGAGAAATGGCGTGTTGTATGTATAAATTGTATATTTGTGCGAAATTTGTTTTAATATAATTTTTATCGGTTAAGTTTTATTTGCGCTTACTGTCCAAAATATAAACTAATTTATTTTAAAGTTTTTTTTAATGGAAACTGGTAATCACAAATATTTTGCTTGTTTTCCCCTTGATTTTTTAAATAATATGTATAGTAAAGTTGTTTCTCAGAAGAGAGTTTGTTATAGACTAATTCAGAACAAACAACTGGTCTTAATATCTTCATGCTTTCACTACTTTGCATTGACTACCAGGTTAAATAAAATTGCTTACTACTTACTCGAGTTGAAAAAGAGGTTATTTTAATTTAATTTTCATTGTGAAAACTTACGTGATATTTAAGACTTTCTTAAAATAATGTTTAACCAATACAGAGGAAAAAAATAATGAGTTGATCTAAAGCAGCATTTGTTAAAATGTCCTTAGCTTCTGCCATTGTGCACCGTCACACGTTGCTTCTTTGACAACGTTTAAACAGTCGTTACAGCTGCCATCAGGACGACCGTCGAAGTGTTGTCAAAGAAGCAGCGTGCGTCGCGGCTCAAGAATAGAAGCTAAGAACATATTTTTTACAGTTTTTGTTAAGCATATAACTTCATCCATTACCATTAAGTGGCCTCCCTAGCTGCGCTTGAAATGCGTTGCAACGAGTTGCTATTATTCTTTTTTTTCTGATACTACTAAACGTGCATTATATCTGTATACCTGCGAAAAGAACACACACTTCAAACAATGTCACTATAGTTTCAGAAATTCAGCACGTTTATTTGAAACATAATTTTCGGGCCTCTCAAAATCGCCAAAAATGTTTTTTTTTTCAGACTGCCTTATCTGTAAAAATAAGAAGTGGATTCGAAAAACACAACTACAGAAACAAGCTCTAGACTTAGAACTATGCTGCTCACAAATAAAATAATGTGGTCACATCTTAGTCTCATATTAAAAAGGATAATATAGGCTGTTCACTTTAAACTGAGCACTCAGCAGAACATGTAATTAAATAAGAATATGTTTTATTAGGCGAATAATTGTAAACTTTTGAGAGTGTTGAAACGATTACGCTGGTTTTTAGTTGCATGATAGTTTTAATGCTGAAAATAGTTAATATGTATTCAAAACAGCTGGTAGAAAACTTTATGCAGTGTTCACATTATTGTGAATGGCCTATAGTAAAGCACTGCACGCCAGCTGAGTGGATTGCGCCGAGAGGCGATAATGCATTACATACGTCGTTCAACAGCAACCTTGCCGCTCCTGCCTCACACACACACACACACACACACACACACACAGATTGCAGTGTCATAATACTCAGAAGGAATAATTATTAAATGACAACTCAATGTTTTAAAGAACTGTTGAGTATTATTTGTATATGCTTTACTGAAAACACAATTCGGAGGTTAAACATATCACTTTAGCCTCAAATGTGCAATTAAAATATGTATTATGGCATCTTAGTCTATAGTGTAATACCAAATTTTCTTTACTGTACATTACTGACCCATGTTTCAAATAATTTATCATCCAAAGTTCGTGATTTGATTTTAATGTTGTATTTTTAAGGTTAAGAGCTTAGAGCGTATTGTTTATAATACTGTAAGGAGCAGCTTGTCAAGTGAATTAAAACAAAGATCATAAATTGAAAAGCTTAACCAATCCATGTATTTCAAGAGACGGGAAAATAGCCGTCTGTACATTAGAGGTAGGAAATCTGAGGGTTTGGAAATAATGTCATTACTATAAATCCCTCTCTACGAGGAGAAGCAATGCTAAAATACTAGGTTCGCATTCTGGCGGTTCCTCATTCAATTACCATTCCACCATTTGAATTTCGTTTCTATTTTCAAAAATCATTACATGCTATTGCTGGGATTGTTCCTAAGTATATGTCATGGCCGATTCCTTCCTCTTGTCCCGTCCAAGTCAGCATTTTTTTTTCGTCTCTAAATTACTCAACCAATGAGACGTTAAGCATTCCAACTCGAAGAGCCGGTTACTGGTATAGGTTTTCAATTTTTTATAGGCCCCGTATTGCGTACTTTTATTACAAAACAACATTTGCTCATTGTTAAAAACCTTGCGACAGTGTTCTGTCCATTTACTTGATTTTTATACTAACTATACAAGTTCATTATGTTTACTTACAGACACAAAGGTAAGTATAATGCAAATGATAATAGTTAGCTGCCCGATGAAATTTACAAGATATTGCGCACACACACACACACATGTGTGTGTGTTTGTGTGATGATTTTGGTACATATGTTTGTATGAATATATGTATGAAATCAGTTAACTCCGACACCGTTTGACCAATCGCCATTAAACTTGGCACATGTGTGTACTTTTACACGGAGAATGTTTGTATGCTATAATTTCTCTAACTCGCTACTAGATGGTGCTGCAGCGCATCTACTTCCCTGCCGTTCGAAAATTCGTCATGAAAATAGAAAACTTAGATATTTGAACACGAAGAATATTTTAACGATATCCATTTTGCTATAACTCCCCACTAGATAGTGCTGCAGATCATCAACTTCTATACCGTTCCACCTATCTTTATAAAAACTAGAAATATGTTAAAAATGTATTGTTTGCTTGTTTGTTCGTTCGCCTTCTATGCATTCATATACTATTCATCCGGTTTGGATGGAATTTTAGAGACTTGCAAAATTCGCGTTATTTTCTGACAGCTGACTAGACTCCAAGTGACTATAGGCTCGTTCGACGTCTCCCGCTGGCCGATATTGTCGTGACTTGCCGCGGAGAATGCTTACACGGTAGGGAGGCCAATCTCTGTAAAGACGTAACACACGTAAATAACAACACATAAAAGTTCGTGGTCAATTGAATCGTAGATTGTGCTCTGTTATGTATAGGAAAGTGAAGTTTAGTCTGCTACCAAATGATAACGCGAATTTTGCAGGTCTCTAGTTACTATGCGTGAGGCCACGAAGGTTTCAGCCACAAAAAAATTCGTAGGGGGTGCAAAATGAGGTATAGGGGCCGAAAAGCGTGGCAAAAAAAAACATAATTGGGTTTGCTATGCATGCCGAGATAGCTAGTTTACTATAAATTGGCTCGAGTTACGCAGAACGGAACCAATACACATAGTAATTTACTTTGAGATAATCAACCAAGTAGAAGAATAAGGTAAGAAGTATGTCCTATGAAAAGAACAAGTATTATATCATAATACTTGAATAAAAATAAAAGGCCAGAAAAAGTAGTTTCTACGAGATTTATATGGACACAGTAGACTTTGACCTTGAACATCTCCGCTCCAGTAATATGTGGAGTTATTCCCTTCTTCATAACTCCATCCAATTATAATTGTGAAGATTAGTTTTCTCTGGCATGTATTTGTTGGATTTCCTAAGTACGTAGCAGTAGGCCTAATTGGTTAATGTATCCCTTTAGATGAACGTGTATAACTCTTGAGGCGTTATTACCAAACAATAACGGTTTTGTTTACCAGCCTCAGTAATTGTTCGCCTTGTGCGTCGTAACCATGCGATACAGCCATGTGCGAGCAGCGTGAGTTAATTATTGGACGGATAACAACGCAAGTGTCTCCCTCTAATTAAGCCTCGGGGAAGTTTCAGCTATTCGAAGCTTTGTGCTGTACAGAACATCGTTATTGTGAACTTCCCCACGCATCTTGGCCAACAGTTGCTGTGTCGTCTTTTTACTTTGCTATTCGCGTCTGCTTGTTAGTGGTTTACGCTCCGCGCTCCCAGTTCCCCGTACAGTTTCACACATAAAAGCGTGACAAGTTTCAAAGAACGTGACTTATATTGGATCGCAACAAGTTCATTATGTCTTCTAATTGTGTTGATTACATTTAAATGAATTCATTCTTATAAATAATACACATTTTAAAATTCGTCTGCCGAACAAAGAAAACAAAAATTCACCGTTGCGAAAAGAACAATGTCAATTTAACTTTTGAATACAATTTCTTTGTGCTGCATTTGAAAGTCATTATAAAAATTAAAGCATTAATTAACACAAAAATCTTCAATTATTTGGCATGAATATTCACCTCATGTTTAATAGAATTGGTTTCTCTGCAAATTGCAATACAGCTTTAAGAAAACCATGACTAATTTGAACCGAATGTTATTTTTCTGTCTTAGTACTTAAAAGAAAATTTTAAATTGTTCACACGATCAATAAATACTTTGTTTTAGCCGACTTATTTCGATTATAAGCGAATATAAGTATTCGATGGTTTTGATTTAAGCATTGCTTTGTCAGATATTCTACGTCTTACTTGCAATGAGAAGTTTCAATAACACTCTCATGTCTAAAAATTGCAATATTTTTAGTACGAAATTTTAAATAACTTTCGCGTGATACATTTTACTATGCATAATAATACGTAACAGTTACAGTTATGTAAAATTAATTTGACTTAACATTTTTACGTCTGGTAACACTTTTTCATTAACTGTATTTAAAAAATATTTTTGTCCACATAACGCTTAATTTGCGTTACATTATTTTTCAAAACAATTTTTAGAAATTACTAAACGTGTCACGATATATTAACCTATAAAAGTAAAAATAATAAAACACGTCGAAAAGAAATTGTTATAAACTACACTCATGCTAAACGTTGTATCTTAGCTTTCCGAAATCGTAAAAAAATGCCTCTTTCAGTCTAATATATTTCCAAATGTAATTACTCGATAAAAACTAGGTCTATATTTTAATAGAGACGTACACTGAATACTGTTACAGTAGTGTCCAAAATAATGGTAGTCGTCGCTCAAAGTTGAATATAAAAAAGCAGTACGACCGTAAAATCTGCTCAATGGATCAATGCATTGCGCATTTAGGCGGTGGTATTCTTATTGATCATGCCCCCGTTTTCGGTCCTTGGCCTTCGGGAAAAATCTCCAAGTGACGGTCATAATAAATTACAACATATTTTGAGTAGCGTGCGGAATTATAATCTTTGAAAGAATTGTGCAATGGGAGTGCATAACTGGATGTAGTTTTTTGGACAAGCTCCATTGCGATGCAGATATCTGCCAAGGAAAAGTAAAGAGAATCTGCTATGTTTTGTTTCGTTTCGTTCCATCGTTGTGTCGTAATTTTGTGGTTCGTACATTGTATCTGTTCGTCCTTTTGCCCAAGCATGCTTCAAACTTGTGTTGTCTGGAAATTTCCCTCATTTGTTATCCGTGGTTTATTTGACCCGATTCCATTTAATGAACTTTGGTTTTTATGTATCCTGTTGACTAAAGCATAGCATGCTTATTTATTTGTTCTGTATTCTCTTTAGTTTTTCTTGACAGGCATCAGCATCGCAATGGAGTATGTCCCAAAAACTACATCCAGTCAAGGGGATTTATATCTAAAATGTAATTTCACCTTTATATTGACGTGCGAACGAAACTTTCATATAAAAGTGCTATAATAAACAAACAACCTATATGGAAACCCTACTATCGCTAGCGTACCATTAAAAGTGTACTAAGAACGTTTTTAATTTGCGCAAGAGGGTCGTTCAATGTTAATATTTTAATTTCGACGGTTAGAACAACACGTATTAACTCACAAATGTTAAAAACTTATTGATGTTAGTTGTTGCAAATTAACATTGCCTAGCGTCAACTTCCATTTGTTGATAGCCTCTCACGGGGCAGAAAATATTAAGACGTAACACATGCACTCGTAGGACATGCCAAAATAACGTTTATAAATATGTTTGCTCGTGAAGTCACGGGTGCTATTTTCCTGGCACCTGAGATGGTAGCACTTTTGCATATCTTAGCGTAATGTTAGGAATACCAGCCTAGTAGATGTTTCAAACATAGTAAGCAGTTAGTTTGATCAGAACAACCTTGCAGTCGCTACGAATGCAAGCTTACCAGAGGAACGAAACACTTGACAATAATATTCAGTAGACGTATAATTAGAGTGCCGGATATTTCGCGGGTTCAAGGACCAGCCAGCTGGACTCATAGTCCTATATACACTCAGTCATCATACTTGTACATTGGCTGCTTCTCTAGTTAGTGACCGTTGTACATGTGACAAGTAGGGCCCGGTAGTTTTCGCGAAAAGATTTTTGCACCACTTTGTTTCAGTGCCTTACGTGCGCACCTGCATCTTGGCTTTGTGGTCAGTGATTGGATGCCGTAACACCCAGCGTGTGGAGGTTAAACCCGCAAATCACAGACGTGATATGTAGCAGTTATCCGTGTACTGATTGGAACAGTCAAATGAATAACAACGCTGCACAAAAACACTCTGCCAATAGCCACGAAGTTGAGCTGCAGGTGTGCACGTAAGACACTGAAACAAAGTGGGGCAAAAATCTTTTCGCGAAAATTACCGGGCCCTAGTGACAAGGTAGAGCGGGAGTCGGTGAGTTTTTTCGTCATTGGTTCACAATCCTCAAGGAAGAATTGAAGTAACAGTGACCCAATCGCAAAATGAAACGGAGTCGCGAAATTTTCGGGTCTCTAGGTAATATACTTTCAGATCATTAACGAATAACTAAGTACTTCAAAAACTTTGCTTCAATTCTTTTATAGACTACGTGTAAAAGAAATATCTTGATTTACTTCGAAGCAAGTATCGGTGCGTCAGTAATAAATACCAAGTAACAATAATCCTTTACACTTACTCCAGAACTTCTTTATATGTAACAAGGAAAAACATTTCGGAGATAATTAATTAAGATGTCGCAAACAGCTCAGACTTTAAAACATTCCCCAACAGCCCCTAAATGACGGCGACATCACTCTCAATTCCTCAACCCGTGTCAAAAATGAACGACCGAGCGAGGGGGTGTACGATCCTCTAGGTTAGGTTCACAGCCCTGCCATCTTCATCTCGGTTTTACATAGTTTACCGAAATCGCTTAGGTTATTGCTTGAATAGTGCACTATAAAGACAATAGCTGAACCTTTATTCCATAGGCTGTTCAGGATAAAGTCAACACTTTTGGAACTCGCCTTTCCAAGAGCAATCACAAAAAAATATATTTTTTGTTACCTCAGTCTTTTACTTTCGAGTACAGTTAAATCAATACAGTCTGTTGATTCCCTACACTGCTATGTTTATACAAACAAATGGCGGTACTGTAAAATTTATCAAAAACTAAGACAACGGGTTTTTTAATTGCTCACTTTATAGTGAACAGCCTATAATGATGTCGTTGTCTGGGAGACTTGAAGCCGTACCTAATTACTACAGTCATTCAATATAAATACATGCAATTAACGACAGCGGATTAAATATGAGTGAAAGTACCGACAATTTTATTTTACTTATGTAGACTGCAGTGAATGTTTGACGTGATTATTGCTGTCCTTGGTATGACAACACAGAACTGATTTCTCTGTGTTCTAAAACTCAAAATTAACTGCAAGTAAAACATGCCACCCGACAAATATGCGGTGTTTGGGTAAAGAGGTATAAGTCAAAAAATGGCGTTTTATGTAAATCGAAGACGAAAGTTCGAAGTTCTACTGTGTATAATAGAACAAACATACTTCCAGATTTAATTTTTTACCTTCTCATAACCATTAAAGTTCTAGCCTTTTGCCCAGACGTAGAACATAACTTGTAAAACGTGCTCCTAAATTAACACAATTTTCTCAGTTTTTTCGAGTTATATCACTTTACCCGAACACCGCAGAAATATGGGTACTGTTCCCGTAAAACCTGGTTATGGGACGCTATGTCGTTCTGGGTGCTGCAGTTTAAGTGGCCAACACTGTATCTTGAAATTTTAGTACAAGTCATTGTTAGAGTCTCGGAAATTTCGCGGATTCAACTGAGGAGAGGTTAGATTTCTAACTCACATATATGTGTGAAACGTATTGGTTGGGTCATTGTTTACTAAACGTGACCTTGAGGATTCCGAACCAATGACAAACATGCATACAAACACTCACTGACTCCCGCGCTACCTCGTCAGAAGTGCAACTGGCCACGCACTGTAGTAGTAGCTAGTATATGGAGACAGAGTGTACACGGGACTATGGAGTCCAGCTTGCTGGTCGCTGAACCAACGAAATATCCGTGACTCTAGTCATTGTGTATTGAACTTCGTGGTATCTTACATAAGCACTAAATAATTGTATATCTTAAGTGCGTTCAAATGGGGAAAAATTTTAAATATAATGTAGGCTAAGTATGAAATAGTATACGTTTTGTAGACGTTTCTTGGGAGAGTATTTTCCTCTTACAAAAAAAATATTTCTGCCAGTGTTGACAAAGTGGCATTTCAGAGAAAAAATTAACATGTTCTTACTTAATGGCCACAGCGAAAACCACTAAACAAAGTTAATCGAAATAATTTGCATTGAAACTACATGTCATAGGCTACGCTTGATGTACATAAAAACCAATTAAAATATTTTTGAATTTTAAATAATTGCTTTAGAGTTGCAAAAAAATCCAAATTTCAGATTTATTTTAAATACAGACATATTTTGTAAAGGATTTTTACACACGTCAAGCCGTAGCACGCGACATGTAGTATAAATGCAGATTATTTTGTTTCATTTAACTTACTGGTTTTCGCGGTGGTCATTCATACATATTTTGACTTTGAAATGCTATTATTGGAAAACTGGCTGAGATAATTATTTTTGTAAGAGGAAAAACTCTCGGGTAACATATACAAAACTCAAACTAATTAATACAAATATAATGTTAAAATCTTTCCCACCAAAATGCCCTTAATAAGTTGGCTGTACTTTAATTGTTTACTATTTTGTTCTTTAACAAACTATCAAAATTGTAACTATGCGACAGACTGATTATTCACTTCCGTATAATGCAAGTGAAACATAGTAATGATATGTAACGCATGCACGATTGAATACAAGAAAAGAAAAAGTATTTTGTGGTTGTTGTCAAATTCCTATTGAAATGAGCATTAAACAAGAATAGCGCCCCTTTTCTAACGTAGTTCTTAAAATACTTAAACAGTTTCAATCAGCCAGAAGAAAGCAGGCCAAAAACAGAATGTGAAATGGTGAAGACCCGCATTATCTCTTTCGTCCCCAGCCTTGTAACCCAGTTTTTTAAAATTCCCACATCTCACCCCTTGTTCGGAATCTTTACTCTATCGGTTTTTTCTCTCCTTCCAGTTCTCTCCCCGCACCCTACACCCTCTCTCTCTCTCTCTCTCTCTCTCTCTCTCTCACACTATCTCTTTGCACGACCAATTCTGGTCCACGCCAGTAAATCTGGTAACTTCTCATGCCAATCTCATAATTCATTCCCTTCTACGAACATGTTTTATTTAAAAAGTGTTCTATCGGGATTACTGAAAAAGTCTTCAAAAATGAAGAACTGCTTCGGCGCTCCATAGGCAGCTACTGAGATAACTAAAATAAGAAAAAAAAATTTAATTTTCCCTCCATCATATTCAGTGATGTAAAATACCAGCAAACACTCCTACAAAATAAATTCTAAATATCGCCATCAGCTTTCTAAAAATACAGACACTAAAGAAAACGTTCTTCTTCTTCGAGTCTCGATCCGTTTCACTTAGATGCAAAATTATCAATCCACGTTGTAATATAACGTTCAAGGACATATTGAAATAGTTTTTTAGTCTTGAAAACATGTGATAAGACTGCGCAGAAGCTAGGAAAATTAATTTGTAATGTTGTTTGTCATGACCTTGTTACCATATTCCCGCTGTCATTCTTCAATACTGGGTTGTTTACGGTAAAGTGATCATTTTTGAATACGGTATTGTCGAGAATTGTTATGTAAAAATATTTTTGTTAGTAACGTAGAACGTTACATGCCATATCGAGTGCAGTGAGGTAAGTGGAAGGAAGTTTGTACACGTAATTCTGTGTTTATAATGTATGTGGAAGATTCTTGTAATTGGGATGGATGATTTAGAGAAATACTTTCAGTCTACGTGAAGATGGGAGCAGATGTCAGCACCAGAAACGTCGAGACAAACTTCTCTGAGAAAAACTCCTGTGTTCTGTGTTGTCGTTGTTGTTTGGTCTACACGCTAAAAAAATAGTTTGTAAATTTGCCACACGTGTGTATAGGAGAGCTAAGAAAGTAGGTATGGTAGAATTGTTTCCCAGCCATGCATGGTAGCACTCCTAAACTTTAAATCTATACTAAAGTCACCAGAATTGTATTGTAACGAGTGTAAAAGTTTGCATATTTACAAGGCGGAAGAATAACAACTGTCCCATACTGCGTTTAGGTTAATTACTTCCCAAACGTTTTAGGAAGTTTTTTACAGAGTAGCCTTGTGTTTGTGACGGCGCTGTTGGATAATTTGTTTTGTATGTAATATTTGCTTCGTCTTTGTAGTGTCTGTGCTGTCTTAATTTTATTGTCCTGTGATTTCTCAGTTTCCTTTGTTCTTTCACTTTGCTTTCTGTTTTGTACTTTCACTTTCGTTTTGTATTTTCCGTGACATGACACAATTCCTGTTGGGATATTTCAAGTTTTTGTTATTTACGTATTTTTAACTACAGCCAGTAATGCTTGTCTATTTGTATTTATTGTTTTTTCTTGTTGATGCACTCTTAGTTATATGAGATGACATTGGGTCTAGCACTGCTACGGCATATGTACACTATATTTACTAAATTCTATGTTTATAATAACAAGTGATGGTAAACCCAAATTGGATTTTTAAAAAATAATAATGGGTTCAAATGCTCAGTGTATATTCTTCACTGGCATGACATGCCTCCTGCAACCTCACTCATATCGTCAACAAGTCACGTCGCGCTTATAAGACTGACTACAGAGGCCAACAAAACTTTTTTGCATTAGCGTCGTTACCATTGGAAACAAAATGTTACACGAGTTGCATAAATTTATACACCCTTCTAATGAAATGTTATGCGATAACATTCGAAATGGAGGGGGGGGGGGATTTACAATAAAATAATAATTAAATATTTATTTTACATGCGTCTTTACTTCTCAAATATAAAAGAACGTCAACTTTAAGTAGCCACCCATCTAATTAATCTTGAGACATCCGCTTGTATTAAGTTGTTTAATCCCTACGTTGTAAAAATTGGAAATGTACGAAAATATTGAGAAATTGACAACGAATTGACAATAAACAGCATACATAAATACAAACAATATACAACATTACTTCTTGAAATTTGCACAACTTTCTTTAATGTTACTAAATGTTTTAATAAACAAGTTTATAAAAAAAAGGTAAAGCAATTGTAAAGATATGGTGCAGCGTATAAATTAATTTAGTTATGTATCGAACACACTGTTATTTTTTAACGAGTCTTGTAATGGTGGTAAGTTACAAAACAAAGAACTATTTGGACAATGCTGCAACGGCGTATGCTCAAAATACTTCTTTGTTTTATATCAAACACACTGTTAATAAAACGTTAGTTGCAATTGTTTTGGCAGAGATTCTGAATAATTTTAATTACTTAATTAAGTCATGCATCATTATTTTTCCAGGAAACAGATGAAAAATGTTTCAAAAATATTACGGAGTTTAAAAAAAATATTTATATCCTTTTCTGCGTATATGCCATATCGCTAAAGAATACAAAATGGACACTTTCCTAGGAATTTTTACTTAATGAAATAAAAACTTAATAATGTAAGATATGATAATTTTAAAATCAGAAGGTTATACGCACTTGTCAATAGTGATATATGAATCTTACAACACCTACAACTTGATATCAGAATAGCCAAACACTATTAACATTACCTTAATGTGCAAACATTGTTGTATATTAAATTGGCATTTCGTAGCAACACCCCCTTAGTTACCTAATGCAAAGAAACAAAAACTATAAGTGTAAGAAGTTTCCGAAAACTGTTTACTGAGCCTTGGAGTACGTTACGTAAGACATGCAAATATGGGGAAATATTATTACTAGCAAATCATAAAAATTCTAAGATTTTAGACTATCAGGAAAATTGGAGATTTCACTTGCATGTTTGTTTCGAACTTCGAACGCACTTCTGACTCTAATATAAGTAAAACTTCCCAGGAAAATAACGAAAAAGGAAGAAGAATATTACGATCAAAAAGAAACAAAGTTATAACGAAAATTAAATTACAGAACATCTCAGGCAGTCGTCATGCGTTCTGAGGCTTTAATATATATTTTACACTTTTCGCTGAAATTATAAATTTTGTTACTAACTTAACGTTTGAAAATTACCAAGAAGAATTCGTCAAAGTAACACAAAAATTCAACGAAATTTTTCAAAATCACCTCGAAAAGACGTTTCTTATTCAAGATAACTTTTATACCCCAAGCCACTTAAATGTCTGTTTTATTTGGATCTATAAATATTATTTTTATTGAAAAAAAGGCACACTGCCGGATATTTGAAAACCAACAATAAATTCCGGCATGTTGCTTCAAATATACGTTTCTGAGATGCGACTTTTCGTATAATGTAATAATATAATACTGTGTATGGTAGGATAGTATGAACAAAAAATCCTTTCAAAAATGTTTGATGAAATAAAATAATCAAGATTTAGTTCAGTAAACATAATTATACTAACATTTTATTGTAGTTGCAGGGAAAAAGTGTATATATATATATATATATATATATATATATATATATATATATATATATATATATATATATATATATATATATATATATATGTATATATATATAGACACACACAGTATATAAGTTTTGAAGTCAATACAGAAGAATGTTAAACCTAAAAAACATTTTTAGAAACCTCATAGTTCTAAAATATTCTGATGTGTTAATGAGGTTCTGGCGAACCTTTAAAAAGCTTCAATTTTGTATCTTTGATTCTATGACAACGTATTACGCTGAAGGAAGATCTGAATTCGGCACGAAGATTATTCCCATTATTGCGGAACTTTAAACTAGTATTGCAGGTTTTTTATTATAATTTTTACTTCCGAAACCCGAAATACCAATAAACGGTTCAGCCATAATTTATGACTTAGGCATTATTAAATCAAATATATATGTGTGTGTATATATATCATAATAATATTAATATGTTACAGTTTCCTGTATTGAAGAATAATATGTAACATTTCTGCGCTAATCACTTCACTAAAAATTAATATGTAGTAATCGGTAGTATTATTTTCCACAGAATTTTTAGTTTCCCTGGCAAACTGTTTCGCCCTGCAGAAATTATTTTTAAAGGTCTGGCGGGAGAAAGTTTCACAATAAAAACATTTCTGTCTCAAAATGTTTCTACAGTTCACATACGCACCAGTAACTTTGGTTGACAATATTTCGGTACCACCGAATATATTAGTCATTCATATTATAAGAAAATAAGGACTATAAAATACTCCAGCCTGCCGTATTTATCTTGCCATATCATCAGTTATAACATTCTACCTTAAATACGTTCACTGCGTCGTAACTAGCAAACAACAGTACACGACATCAAAAATTCTATCAGTACATATTTAACGGTCTAGCGAAGTTAAATTTTCAAATGAACAGAAACAATAAGAGTGATGAAAAATGCATAAATCCAAAATGGCGACACTACTTCACACTTACAATTAGTCCTTGAGAGAGAGAAACTGACACCAGTTAAACGCTATGGTCATAGAGACGAAGAAGTAACTAGCGAATGAGCAAGTGTCGACCCAACTGCCCTTGACACCGTTACATCATTCAGCAAATAGTGCGCACTTGGATATCTATGACACTACTCTTGTATTTTTTTTTTTAATTTTATTTTTAGGTATACACACAAAGTTAAAGGAAATTCGTAAATTTTTGCTGGAATCGTTGATTTTTTTTCCTTATTCATTGATATAAAATTGAATATTTTCTTTCACACATACGTTGGTATACATTTTGTATGTTTCCTAAAACCATTCCTTTCAGTTAACCGATTGGTTTTCATGAAAATTAACACAAGCAAGAACTAATTTAAGGCTTTACCCGATCTAAATAACTTATCTAAAGTAACGTCTTGCTTGAAAAGAGTGTATTAATAAATTGTATTAGATGAAGACCTGCTTTTAGAGGAACACTTTGTCTAAATAATTAGTGACATATTTATCGTTTACAAAGTAGGTACAAGTGTTATTAAAAAGACACAAATTTGAATCTATAATCGTTGCTACATTATGTTTTCGTCATTTACACATCGATTTAGGATGACATAACAGAAAAAAAAATCTGGGTAACATTGTCATGTTAGAATTATCGTGTTTCACATCTGCCTGTTTTCTCACATACAATAATTACGTTTTTTCCCCCTTCAGTATTGCTACTAGCGAAACCAATTTAAATATATATTATTTAGTTGATGCTATAGACGGTATTTTCTGCAAAATCCAAATCTACTACATTTTTTATAAACTTCTTGTAAAATACGAATGCCTCTTCTATTCTGGTCAATACAAGCATTGAATATGTAACCATATATAATGTAACAACGCAAAGAACTCGCGCTAAACAGATAAGTGAACAACTCGGTCGAACAAGGGAGTGATACGGAGTGAACGGAAAGACGATCAAGCCGAGTAAATTCCGAGAACCGACGACGAAAGGCGACCCTCAACTTCTTCCCTCAGCGAGAGATATTGTTTCTTTCCGCCAACCTTTCCTATAGCCCTCTCCCTTCTCCCACCAACATCCTCGTCACTGCAACACGCACATGCGACCTAGTTCAGTTGTAGGGCGATGTGATGTCTCTGAGAACAGGAAGTGCGTGTGCTCCAACGTCAGAGTGGTGAGTGTCTTCTCTCCAACTGGGAAGTAAAATTAGAACAAGTACACGCCTTCAGACACAGTTAGGGTTATCAGACACTCAAGAGAAAAAAAGTGTAAATTAAAGTCTCAAAAGAAGGACATTTTACTACTAAAGGAGGGCATTTTAGTACTGTAGAAGACAATCAAATATTTTCTCACCCGTAAATCATTAATACAGTAAGACAGTACATGACATTATATTAACATTTATTAACGTTGAAACGTTGTTTAGAACCGTGTATGTAATATCGCGAGAATTTCGCGCGAACGACATTTAGGCATTCAATAAACTGGACATAAACTAGTTAAATTATCGGTTAAAATACAAGATCATGGACAATGTTGTAGCACGTCACGGATATTTATTTTTACGATAAACCGCTTAATTTATCAGTATTAAGTATATCTGCGAAAATAATCACACACTTGAAACGGCATTTCAAAAATTTTAAAATTTTGGCATACTTGTTAAAAACATGATTTTCTAGCCTCTCAAAATAGCTATAAAAAACTTTTAAAACTGCTGTAACCCCGAAAATACCACTTGTATTGCTAAATCGCAAAACAAGATGCATGCGTTGGTCTTCAGTTCATATAATAAAAAAATAACATTTTGTGGTCACCGTATAACGTCCCATAAAAAAACCGCAACAAAAACATTGCACGCCATTTTGGCATACTGTGAATAGATGATTCTTGCCATGAGTGGTACTCTGGCTCTTATGGCTCCACAGTTCTCACGCGTTAAACACGGATAGAAATAATAAGACATGTCATCATTTTTTCCGAACGTCTGTTAACCTTTGACACAGCACACGAGAACAGTCGTCTCCGTATCCGCTATCGTTTATAGAGGATTCACTGCATTGCAAGAATATATATGTGAGCTACTTTCCATTGTTCATGAAGGGCTCAGTTTTTAAATCGAAAAAAAAAAAAAACTAATCTATATATATATATATATATATATATATATATATATATATATATATATATATATATAATGGCCAATATTATACGGTTTCGAAAACACATTTAAAACAAAGCCAATACAGGAGATGCATAGCAACCACACAACCCCATTTTAAAGCATATTGAAGCGTGTTACAATTTAGTATCCAAGTTTATAAATTAATGAGGAAATCTGGAAAACAAAAACTAAAGTAATTATGATTATAAGGTATGATGAAAATATCTACCGCGTAAAGTCAAGTAGCGGATTACGTCTTTGTTACCCATATAATTGAAAGCTAAAACAAAAAAAAATGGCCCACTTTTTTTATTTTTTGTATTGAATGCTTCCCCAAATGATACATCATGTAATATCATAATGACAGGACATAATGAATATACACCATTCACAGATCAGATACAGGAATTGAAATAGTGATCCATAAAATGTCGTTTGATGGGTTTGATTTAAATCACAAATTCAACAAAAAGGTACCAGAATAACTAATAAGCCTACTATCCTCAAAGTGTGTGATGATTAACCCTAAAAGCTGAAATATTTTACGTACACCTAAGAATGTTAAATAATAATAATAATTTAGAACATTCTTATGCTATCTTCTAACATGGTGGGCCCAGATCAATAAAAATTTTTGATAATGATTTTAAATACGTATTGGGTATTATATCTGTCCTGCAGTTCTTGACATATGTGTTAAAATGTAATTGTTCACGTCGTAAAATCTTCGAAATTGGATGGTATATTTTACGAAACATAACATGACCCCATCAACGTTAAAGTAATGTTATCTTACTTGCTATTATAGGCGGTTCGGGATACAGTGAGCACTCAAAAAAAGCCATGCTAAATTTATACTTTCAGCCAAATCGTTCCACGCGTAACGACTAACGGTGGGAATGCCTAAGATCTCTGGCCGCATCACATGATGCTTGCTCTTGTAAGATAAATTGTGCAGTCGGTAGGAACCTATATAGTTTGATAATAAGGAGTTTATGAATTATAATATATTACATAAATATGTCAAATGCAGTTGATTTTATTTCAGTATTATGTTTAAATAGGAAAATACACGTAACTAAATACAGCAATTCGCTGCCAACCATACTAGTAGTAAGGAAACTATTGTTAATGTTAAATTCTTATGCGGAAAGGCTAAGGTTAAACCTTTAGTGTTCACTTTATCCCGAAAGTCTGAAGAAACTGTGGAAAACGGTCCTCAGATATTTCATGTCACCAAAAAATGTAAGGACAGTAGTTTTTACAAACTGTATTCGAAATGTTCAAATTACATAAATCTTATGTCGCTGTATTTGGTACTGCACGTATGTGTGGAATTCGACGAAATTAAATTTAATGGTTGTTTAAATATCTCATTGGCTACATTTTCGTGTGACTTAACACAGCGTGAACAAAATACGTACAAGTCGGTTACTTTACTTTGAACTATATGTGTGTACCAATTTCGAAAAAATTCTGGAAAATGGTTATTTAGGTATCTCGTGTGATCTAAAATTGGCTACTTCATAATGTGTTCCGGGTACGAAATAGTTCTGAAAAATGTTTCCTTAGGAAACTCTTGTCATCAACATATAGAAAAACAGACGCCATTTTAAAATTCGAATGCGGAATAAACATATAACAAACGCTTTGTCAACGTAAAAAGCAATGAATTTGTAACAATTTTGATTATATTTGGAAAAATTTTTCCTAAGATAAGCAACATTATGCTAAGAATATACATACGCACCGTTTCGAAATTATAAATATATAGGCCTAATCCACGAAATACACGAAAGTTTAGTAAGCTTACAAATAATATATGTGTACCCAGTTCGATAAAATTCGACAAAAAATTGTCCGAAACACACATTATGCTAAAAAAAAATGGCCTACGTTTACAAAATATGACGATAGGATATACCAAAAACACAGAGTCAACTCAGTTAACTAGGTAATACAGTATACCCAGTTTGAAGAAATTCGGAAAAAGGTTTTCTGAGATGCTATGTATGGTAAAATTAGAAGAAAGGCCGCCATTATGTAAACATTAATAGAGAATGAAGGAAATACACAACAGACAAGTAAACTTACTAAGTAGTGTATGTGTACCAAAATTAATTATCTTCAGAAAAAATGTTTTTACAGCAGTCATACTACGCTAAAAGTATAATAAAGGCCATCATTATAGAAATATGAATGCAATAGGAACGAAGTACTCCAAAGTTAAGTTATATTTGTATGTATCATACGTGTACCCAGATTGGAAAAATTCGAGAAAACATTTCCTCAAATATGTCATAATATGCTAAAAATATGAAAATGGTCACCAATACGAAAATATAAACACAAGATAAATTACATTCAATAAGTCCAGTCACCTTTGTATGTAGCTTAGCATAGGTGCACCAAGTTTGATGAAATTCTGAAAATTGTTTCCTCAGATATATTATATTATGCTGAAATCACAAACATGGCCGCCACTTTGAAACCATACACATAGTATAATCAAAATAACTTAGTATGTGCTATATGTGTAACGAGTTTGATGACATTCGATGAAATTTCCTCAGGTGTGCCATAGTACTACGATAAAAATATATAAATGGCCGCCATTGTTTTTATGTGTACCGAATTTGATGAAATTAAAATACTATTCCTGAGATATCACGTGTTATCGAAAAATGTTTAAAATGGCTACCAATTTTAAAATATGAACAAGACTTAAACCAAGTATACCAAAGCCAAGTCAGGATACTAAGTAATATTCGTGTACAAAGTTAGATGAAATTCGATCAACCGGTTACGCGCGCGCGGACAGGAAGGTGATTACATAAGCCTATATTTTCCTTCGGAAAGTAGGCTAAAAACGTACACCGAATGTTCGCTGGCCAGCTAACCACGTAAACTCGCTTAAAATCGGTTAACCATATCGGCATGCAAGTAATTTCGTGTCCAACTCGAGTGCCTCAAACACTGCAATCAGTACACGTTGCCTGCCTAAGCCGACGAGCGGCGTGCATAACTTCAGTCAACAACTGTATATTTGAAAACTACTCAACGTAAAAGAACTCTACATGTGTGTGTACTCATGTTAGGTCCTCCGTTAATCTTTAAAACATTTTTATCGCGGCTTAGAATTAAGTGAAATTTGTGTTTCGACAGATCTTTTCAGGCATTTGTTCGGAACGTTTACAGAGGTATAAGAGGATATAATACAATTTTTATCTCAAATGTTACGACATAAAATGATAGGGTCACCACTGAATGTCTCACAGAGGCGTGTTATCTGCGAGAAGTCTGCACGTTAGTTAGGTGACTTGTTGTTGGAGGCTAGCATGAGACGCGATTGTGCGTTCTGTTTGGTTCTTAGCTCTCCGCTCCTCTTGAACTCGAAAGTGCGAAATACATCTACCCAGGTAACCACTTCTAAGATGTAGTTTAAAAACTTTTCGTGTGGTGGCAGAGTATTGCTAGACACTTGATTGGGTGAGTGAGATATTTTGGTCAGCGCTGAACATCGAGGTCTTTAGCACTGCTGAAGAGTGACATGAGGTGAGTATGGAGCAGCGCCGGGATGAAAGGCAGAGAGAAACGGGAGATCCCCGAGAAAACCCGCATAACCAGCGGATTCCGTTTGGAGTTGGGTTTAGTTTGCAGTGGTGAGAGACGAGTGGCCTGAACACGATACCATTGCGACCCATTTTGTCGGAACGTCAGGAGTAGCAGCGCATGTACTGTAAGTAGCAACGCTGGAAAATCACGAAAATATTTACAGTCAAGATAGTCTGCAAAAAATTTCTGTATATTTATATTACACGTGTCAACAATTTTGTTACAAATCACTCACGTTCTGTGTTATAGCTGTACAGTTCGAGCTAGGCCTGTAGATATATAAACGCTGCTTCAAGTAAACGATAGGTCGATAGCCAAAGTCGATACAAAACTTTCAATATTATACACAGCACGCTGGAGTCTAGCAACATGCAACTCTTCCCTCGATTTTCCAGAATATCTAGCAATAAGTAGCACGTAAGTAGAACAATTGGCATGTTTTCTTTGCCTCCACAGTATAGTGTAAAATAATGCATGTGATTGTAACGCACTTACAATTTTTAAATTTGCACAGATTTCTTGTGTGAGTTATCACATGATGTTCCTATAAATATTGGTAAAAAGAAATACTTTCCATAATCGGGGGTATTTTAATGATTGTCGTTGGTATTAAGTGATACTGAAATATTAAAACTCAATAAAATTTTATGATTTTGATCAAAAAGAAGTTTCAGAATGTTCCAAGGATAAGGCTTATCTTCGCCTCACAAGCTATGGCAAGAGTGAGTGAGAGATTTTGGTCAGCGCTTAACATCGAGGTCTTCAGAGCTGGTGAGGGATGACATGAAGTGAGTATGGAGCAACACTGGAATGAAGGGGCGGGGAGAACGGGAGATCCCCGAGAAAACCCGCCTACCAAGGTATGTGAAGCTTTATGAGATAGTTATGAGAGACTGAAACAAAACACGGCCAAACCTATTTATTGAAATGTGCAGGTTTCTAGAAAATTATATGTAAAAATTAAAATCTAACCATCCTAGACAATAGTTTTTACCAAATAGCAAAAAAAAAAAACTTTTTCTGGCAACTTATTTCTTAGGCACAAAATCTGACGCCGAAATTCCGTTTTGATTGTGGCGCAAGAGATTACGCCAAATTAATTCGTCACTCCATCAAACTAAATGTTTATAAAGTGACCAAAAATGTTGTCTAGGAATTGGCGTATTTTTTTCCATACAAACTTTAAAAAATCTGGATATTGAAAATCAATTGTTTAGCTTTAGTTTATGTACAACGTACTTCTAAATTCTGCATTACTATGATTTTGTGGATAAAAATCATAAGCCACTTTGAGCAGATGTTTCTAGCTTGAAGCAAAGTTGTAATTTAATTACTTACTAACTAGTGTATAGTTTTAGGAAATTTACAAACCATCTATAGTGAGTGGACAAACGAAACACATAGCCATACAAATTAACAGAGTGGTTCAATTAAACTTCAAAATACCCTAATTAAAATTTAATAAAGTGAGGGTTTCAACATTTTGTCATTACATTAACGATGTGGCGGAAAAATTAACAATTTTCGAAATACGTAAATAATAATTAGGGATGGGAAAATTTCGCGAATTCAATGACATGCATGCTAGGATCAAATATCCTATGCATTTTCAAGCCCTAACCATTTGTCCACTAGCTGCTACTCAGTAGGAACAGCAGACAAAGAACGAATAGACGGGACTTGAATACGCATGGGATATTTTATTATAACATGCTGGTCATCGAATTCGCGAAATTTTCCCATTCCTAATAATAAAGTTGCGTGCCATGTACCTGGGGGCCAGTGGTCGGCGGCTGTTTCGTAACACCTTGAGGGCTGGCCGATGATTCAAAGCCCGGGTAGCTCATAGTGGGAGTCCCGCCGAAACTACGTCATAGGTACCTGTCCCAACTGCGTCTTAACCCTTCGAGGGCGGCCGACGTGACTACAAGCACATCCGAAACATGATGAAATATCTATTTTTAGACCCCTGTAATGCAGGGAACACCCGACTGTCTGGGCTAGTATAAAAGCACAGAATCGGCACATTTGAGCAGAGTTCGCTATTAGTAGTGCTAGAGGAAGGTGCTACGCCTGTGGAGAGAGACTGGTGAAGACATCTTGGTGACGTCAAAGTCTACTGTGAGGCGGCAGGGGGCTACCTTCGGAGCAGTGTTTGGCGATACAAGAGGACTGCTGCGGCGGGCTGACAGGTGAAGAGGAGGTGCGCGACGGAAGTCGAACAGAAGACCTCAAGAGTGAAGACAGCGGTGCACTCGGGGTGCTGCGCAGCACATGGCGAGCCATCACCATTTCGGACTGATAAGGTTGTACATTGTCATTATTAGAAATACTGTTGATTGGATATATGACTGAATTTTATTGTGATTTATAGTGTTTAATTAATTGATGGTAGACTTTTCTTGTGCTTTAATTGTCAAAGTTAATTGACGTGTCTGTGACACAGGAGTAATTGTGTGCATAACTAATTGTGTTGTGAGAGTTCTAGTTGATTACTATTTTGTGTATTTCGTAGCTTTGTGAGCTATTAATTCCAGTACTTAATTTAACCCTTTTATTTGTAATTATAAGACCTCTATCCCAAAGAACTCATGAAAATTGCCCACATATAAAGTTTGTGCTCTCAAACTTGTAACACTGGTGTCAGAAGTGGGATAGAGGCACATAGTAAATTCAATAATTAATTCTGTTAGTCGAATCATTGCACACAATTACTATTTGTTTAAATTAAGCCACTTTATAAATTTTGTGTATAAATTTAAATTGTAAATGTGAATGTTTACAAGAAGCATGTCTGCGGAAATAGAAGCACTAAAGGCCCTCATTGAGGGAATGAGTGGCCAATTAAGCGGCCAAATGAATTCAGTCAAAGACAGTGTTGAGAAGAAAATAGACCGTGTATAAGATAGTGTAATTGAAACTGTTGATAAGAAAACAGATAGTGTAAATGAAAATGTTGATAAGAAAATAGATAGTGTAAATGAAAATGTTGATAAGAAAATAGAGAATGTTAGTAATCTTGTATAGAGTGTACGTGAAAAGGTAGACAAAGTGAACGAAGAGGTGGACAGATAAATAGACGATGTTAAAGAAATTGTGTACCAGGAAATAGAGGCTGTAAACGAGAAGGTAGGCAGCGTAAAGGAAGAAATAGGCAGTGTAAAGACGGAGATGGAGTATGTGAAAAATAGCATGCAGCAACAAATAGAAGAGCTGAGAAAGGAGCGTCAAGAAATTCTCCATGGTAAAGAAGGTGGCCATCTTGTTACCGGAGAAGACATGGTCAGTGCTGAGTCAACACCTGAAGGTAGCGAAGAGAAGACAACGAACTTTAAACCAGGCTCTAGTGGGGTCTTCAATCAGACGGAAAATGGACTACAACATGTTTGTGTGTCGAGTGTGCCAGCATCAAACATTGGAAAGGG